>OY979711.1:23546711-23794711 GCA_963855925.1 Inga laurina
TTATAATTATAGGATACGATATTTGCCCTCCTCAGGAGAGACCTGCAACAAAGCACGCACGGAATGAACCAGGTAGTGACTTTTCTCTCATGTTGTGTATGATGTTTTGGTATGCATAACTTATCATTAAACTATGAATTGCATGTACCAAGATCCATTACATCATGAGCAGGTCAGCGTGAGCCGTGTAGGGATTGACGTTGGTCATTTCTAGGTCGGCCGTTGAACTGCCATTGTAATCGACATGGAACTTTATGAGTCTGACCCATGGGGCGGCGTTTGTTAATCCAGCCGTGGGCTATGAGTTTTGAATCTTTCCTGTATGGCTTGTGTGATGAAATGCTTTATATGAATCCCAGCTGTGGTGAAATATATTGTGTGGATTGTGTTGTGCAATGCAGCGTAAGCAATTCAGCGTGAGCAATCATAAGGGATGACATGTGTCATACTAACCATTGCCGTTGTAACTGCCGTTGTAGTTGCTTTATGTGGATAATGATTTGATTTCATGCCTTATTATTGTACATACTATGATTGACTTGACACTACGGGGATTCCTTAGAATCTCACTCTCCCAAAAACCATGTTTTAGATAGGGCAGAAGGATCGAAGGGAAAGCGGGCGATGAAGAGCGGGTAGAGCTCATTAATAGGAGTCTATTTTGGAAAAAACTTGGTTATGATTTTGTAAATCATTTGGATATATTTTGTTGGGAATTACATGTATATATTGGATAGTAATTATGTAATCCCCTTGTATGGGAAACTACTTGGGCTTTGTGCCTTGTATAGACCCTGAATTAGTAATTGAACCCCGAGTGTGTCGGGAATTTGCATTATACTCTGATAATTGTGAATGAAATCAACTTGTACAGGTCATTTAATATTGAAATGTGAATATGAGACCGTCACAAACAGGTTTTGTAAAAGTTTTTGTAAGCCATGATTTTGGGAAGTTTGATTTTATTTAAGTCCCAAAATCATCTAAGGTCTCTAATTCTACATCAATTACATGTTTATGAACTAAATCTCGGCCTTAAGCGTGAAGGGGGTTACATTGCATACCCTTTGCGCCTTTACGGTAGGGATATTTGTTCTTTTTCACTCTCTCATTGTTTTTGCTTTGCTTATTTCATATAAATTAAAGAGGCAAAACCTATAGGTCAAAAGTTACATTATTATCAGTATAGGTCAGGAGTGCCATTAAGTCACAAAGCCAGGAATGTTTTGATCCATCCCAAATTTTATTGCTATACTCAATGTGGGAGGTTTTGTTCTATTATACACTGAAATTCAACTAGCTCAGAAACTCTACCTCATGCATATAATATATATAAATTTTAAACTTTTGGTTTTAATATATATATATATATATATATATATATATATGTATGTATGTATACATGAATGATTGTAAATATATATACAAGTTTGTATACAATTTCATTTTGTACACTTGCATGTATAGGGATATCAAAAGTAGAAGCCCCCATTATTTTTTTTTAAAAAAATTGGCCTCAAAACTTAACTGTTCTTAATTAAAAACTGTTATGTATGTCCATAATATATATGACAGTTGTTTAATTACCCGTTACCATTTTTGTCAAATACATAATGATTGCAATATAACACCCATTATGTATGTCTATACCATATATAACGATGGTTTATCTAAGACCATTATGTATTATATATGCAACTATTACTAAATATATAATGGTTGTTTAAGTAAAGCCATTAGTATAACTATAAACACATAAAGATTTGTGTGAAAGAACCGTGATGTAAGTTATTGAGTATATTACAGTTTGTTTATGTGAGATCGTTATGCATTATGCCAAAATTACTGTATATATAGCGGCTGTTTATGTAAACACGTTATTTATTATGTCAGCATTAGCATTATGTACATCATGGCTTCATCAAAACTTAATATATAACAGGTATTATATTAAAACCGTTATAATTAATATTGAATGCTTTATAGTTCGAAACTGATATTTATCCATGTCAAGCATATATAGTGCCTTCATATATGACGGTTCGAAACCATGTTGTATGATCAATAATAACCGTGATGAGAGGTCTTTTCTACAGTAGTGACAATAAATTTTCTCATGAAGGATTTTTTTTATAGAAAATTTCTCTATTTTTTAACTAAGTAATTGTATGCCTTTTTTTTTATTTTTTTAATTTGATATTTGTTGCGTATATGTTTGTTTCCCATAAAAATATTCTTGAGTGACAAAAGTCAATCATAGAAAATATTTTAAAGCGGAAAATAAAATCATTCTTTACAATGATGCAATGAATCTGAGCATGTATTCAGGTAAATAAAAAAAAAAGAATAAATGAATATTAATCTTATGTAAAGAGGCCCACTGGTGTATCATTTTATTTCTTTAATAAATTTGTCTTTAATATAAAAAAGAGAATAAAAGAATACAATGCCAATCGCCAAGTTCATGAACAGACTGAGTTTTGTTTCCTTTTCTATCCTTTGGTCAACGTTCATCCGTAGTGCATGTACTAATTAATTTTTCCCTTTCTTTCTTGTTTTAGATTTAAACGTCATTGCTTTAATATCAGTTGTGGTTTTCATTAAAGAGCATTAAATTATGAAGCAAACATGATATTCCATGTGAGCCTCATTAAAAGAAAAAAAGAAATAATTTTTCACATGGAATAAAAAATGTTAAAGATCAATAAATATATTTGAGATAATTATTTTTTAAAAAAACAAATTTGATGCTTTCACTTTGACTTGATAAATATGTAATGATGCTAAACTTAATGAAGACAAAAGGAAATTAATAAATACAGGAAACAGTGGGTAGTTAATATATTTTTTTTAAAAAAAAAACAGCCCGTGTTCATTTTTCAGAGAGGATCCTATAATTAAAGGTAAAATTTGAAGTTGAGTAACGTATACGTTTCATCTTCTTTTTCTCCCCCAAAACGTTTGAACTTCTAAATTTATATTAAGTTTCAATTTATTTTCTTAAATTTATAAAACATGTTAGTTTCTGCAACTAAATGCTCATAAAGCATTTAATTAATGCTATTGTTATTAAAATCAGATCAGACTGATTGGTTTGACCATAAAATTGATGAATCGGTCATCTAACCGGTTCGGTCCAGCCAGTTTAACTGGTTCAATATTTATTTAGAATTTTCTGACTTCAAAAATTCCTATTTAATTCTATATATTTTTAAAAATTATAAATTAAGATTCTATGAAAAGCTTGTGATGTTTACTTTCCAATGTAAAAAGAATCATTAAAAAAATATTATCATTTGCTTTTGAGTTAATTCCTGTTTGACTTCGGTTTGACCTATTAATTTTTGACCCACTACCTAGACCGGTTCAATGGTCGTCTAGGTTTAGGAACCTTGATTAATACTATGTACAAGCTCATAAAGAATTTGGAATAATGTATTTTACATACTAATTACGTCATGCGAATGTTATTAGAATATATTAAGAGAATCTCACATCGTTTGTTTGTTGGATATTGAATTGAATATATATAAAGGATGATGTGTATATCAATTGACTCAAGTCATCATTTTGATAGAAAGACAACCAAATGTGACTCACATATTTCTGCTCCATTTGAGCGCCAAATGTGACAGTGTCTTTGTTGAACTACCATCCTCCATTAGGGCACAAGCAGCAGCTTCTTTAAGCTCTTTCATTATTCTTCTAATTTCTTCACCTTCATCATCACCCTCCATTATACACTTTATAACCCTATTAATCTCTTCCTTCTCCACTATCCCATTATTATTATTATTATCGTCGTCGTCGTCGTCGTGGTCACTAAGTCTTGGTCTTATTGCCACTCTTAGCCCATCAGCTAACATCGATGCATTAGTTCTTTGCTCAGTAAAAAGTGGCCACGCTATAATTGGCACTCCGTCTACGATGCTCTCTAGTATCGAGTTCCAACCACAGTGACTCAGAAACCCTCCTATTGAACTATGACCTAGGACTTGAACTTGAGGGGCCCAAGAAGCCATGACCAAACCTCGATCTTTAGTTCCATCTAGGAAGCCTAATGGTAAGAAATGAAGTGGGTCTTCGTCTTCATCATTTTTATTGTCACTTAGATAACTAGCACTAGCTTTTTCACTGGGTGATTTCACGTTAACCCATAGAAATCTCTGGCCACTTAATTCTAACCCTAAAGCTAGCTCATTGATTTGGGCTTGGGATAGTCTGCCCCCACTCCCGAAGGAAACAAACAGAACAGAATTTGGTGGTTGTTTGTCTAGCCATCTTAAGCAAGCGTCCCACTCCGGTTCAGACCGTTTTGTTTCAGTGCTGGACCCGGTTTTTATTATGGGTCCAATTGCATGCACAGAAGGGTATCTCTTACGACATTCTCCATTATTTCTAGCTGGTTCCTCGCCGTGTTGCCAGGCTCTTATTGCTCCTGCTTCCATTTCTTCAAAGCTATTCAATAAGATACATGCAAGAGATATTAATTACTAATATCAAATCGAGGAAAGGAACAATTTTTTTGCGACCCATTCTCGAGATTTATGATATTTAATGTTTCAGACTTGTTTTTTATTTTTGTCCTACCCCTCACCGGAGACATGTGTTTTCAACTAATGAAAATATTAAGAAATACTTCCTCCGGTCCTAATTATAAGACAAAGTTGACTTTTTTGGAGAAATTAAGGAAGACAATTAAATTAATTTAGAGTGTTTATGTTTTTAGTATCCTTAGATTATATATTAGTTTATTAGTCAAATTAATTAGTTTGGAGAAAAAAATAAAAATAAAAGTACTCTAAAGTAATTTAATTGGCTTCCTTAATTTCTCCAAAAAAGTCAACTTTATCTTACAATTAGGACCGGAGGTACCAATATATACAAGTTGACGTGGGGAAGGAGTCTCTCTACTAACTTCCTTCTCCACTTAATGTCTCAATTATTGGATCGCGTTTTAATGGATGTAATTTAATGCTATATATTAAATAGTATTATAATATTAAAAATGATCAAAATCTATAATTAAATATCACCTATTAAAACATGATCCAATGGTTAAAATTCTAAGTGGAGTGGAAATGGAGAGGAAGTTAGTGGAGAGATCCCTTTCCCATGTGATAGCTGCTTTTCCTCTTAATTTGCGCACAAGAGATAATTAATTACAGCGTGATGCTGAGCTGTTTTGTATGTGTGTGTATGCCACTCTGATCCTATTTGTAAATCCAAGTTACTCCCTCTATCACAAAATATAATCTTTAAATTTGTAAAAAAGTGTGCCCCAAAATATAAATTTCATTTTAGGTTTGTTTAAGCATTTATTACGTTTTTTCCGACTTTGTCTATTGTTGACTATAGTTATTGCATGTATTCTCTTTTACTTACCATCTATACATATAAGGGCATAGTTGGAAAAATAATCCATATTTATTTTTTTAAAAATAATTTTAATTATTTTCTTGAGTAACGCAAATGAGTTATTTGAAGCTTATAATAAGAGAAGTAAAGAGTAACTAATTCTTACATTCCAAGGGAAGTTAGTTAACTCAATAAATATGGACTAAAAAATACACCAAGGAAAAATGACAATAAGATCCCAAATAATGGAAATAAGAACATTTAGTCCTCAACCAATTTTTTTTCTTGAAAATGAGTGGCAAACATTAATTCAAACAACTGTAAATTCAAGAATCTTTATTGCATACTATTATAAGATATTTAAGTTTTAAATGCAATTAATTCTCATACTGTAACTGAGACTCATGTTTGCAGCTGTTTGAATTCATACCCTCATTTTTTCTGAATTTTTTTTTGAAACCTAACTATCATTAATTAATTCAATATTTTGGGACTTAAATCTTAAACAGATCTTAGACACATGAATCACACAAAGAAAGAACAAGAAGATATGTTAAATTTACCTTCAACAAGATGATATGATTGACAACGTTGAAGAAACTGCTTGTAAGCCAAACTTGATCGATCTTGCAGATTATCTGGGAGATCATTACTGAAGAGAAATATGAAGACTGAATTGATTTTTCATACTGATAGGCTACATATTTATACAGAAATGAATTGGACAAAATACTGTACAATCAAGGAAAATAAAACCGACAGAATACTGTATAATCAAAGAAAATTAGTGCCTATAATCGTGGATCTGATATCTTCATTTTTGGTGATTTCTACACTCCCCCTCAAGTTGGACTGTAGATATCAATCGAGTTCAACTTGCCAATCAGATACTCAAATCTGTCCTTTGGCAATCCTTTAGTGAGGATGTCTGAAGTTTGTTCTTTAGAGGGTATGTACCTTAGATCAATGATACCCTCAACAACTTTTTCCCTTATAAAGTGTCTGTCTATCTCGACATGTTTAGTTTTATCATGTTTAACCGGATTATGAGCAATGTTGATTGCAGCCATGTTATCACAATAGACTTTGATCGGTAGATTTATGCATTCCTTTACATCTTCAAGAACACGTTTTATCCATATGCCTTCACAAATCCCAAGTGACACAGCTCGATATTGAGCCTCAGCACTGCTTCTCACAACTACACTTTGCTTTTTACTTCTCCATGTGACCAAGTTACCCCATATATACGTACAGTATCTAGATGTGGATTTCCTATCATCTTGATCACCTGCCCAATCAGCATCTGTAAACAATTCTATAATTCATTTATCAGTCTTTTTGAACAGTAAGTCACGTCCTGGAGAACCCTTCAAATAACGAAGGATCCGATACACTTCATTCAGATGCTTCTGTGTAGGATAATGAGAGTGCTGACTAACCATACTAACGGCAAATGCAATATCGGGTCTGGTATGGGACAAATATATCAATTTACCTACCATTCGCTGGTAGTTTGCTATGTCCACGGCTTTGCCAAGGTCTGCTTCTTCATTTATTTTATCAACCCGAATAGGTGTGTTACTAGGTCTGCAGCCTGTCATCCTTGTTTCCTTCAAGAGATCCAGTATATACTTTCTTTGAGAAATATAAATACCACCTTTTGACCGAGCAACTTCCATCGCAAGAAAATACTTCATCTCTCCAAGATCTTTGACTTGGAATTCCCGTGTAAGTGCTCTCTTGATTTGATTAATCTCTACCTCATCATCTCCAGTAAGGATTATATCATCAACATATACTGCTAGAATAGCCATCTTGCCTTTATGATGTTTAAAGAACAAGGTATGATCACTCTGCCCCTGAGTATAACCATGTCTCTTCAGAACCCGGGTGAATCTGTCAAACCAAGCACGTGGAGATTGCTTTAGCCCATACAACGACCTCTTTAACTTGCAGACTTGGTTAGCCTTTTTTCCTGGGAACCCTGGAGGTAACTTTATATACACCTCTTCCTTGAGTTCTCCGTTGAGGAAAGCATTTTTCACATCGAGTTGGTGCAGATTCCAATCTAAATTCACTGCAATAGATAAGAGAATTTTGATGGTATTTAACTTGGCTACTTGAGCAAATATTTCAGTGTAATCTTCCCCATATACTTGCGTGAAGCCTTTTGCAACCAATCTAGCTTTATATTCTTCAAGACTTTCATCTGCTTTATATTTAGGAGTGAATACCCATTTGCACCCAACAGGCTTCTTCCCTCATGGTAGATCTACCACATCCCATGTCTTGTTATGTTTAAGAGCTTCCATTTCCTCCAAGACAGCTTGTCTCCATTCAGGTATAGCCATAGCTTCATCAATAGTATCTGGTATCCTGATTCTATCAAGATGAGATACAAATGCATTGTATTTAGATGAAAAGGCCTTATAAGAGACAAATTTATCAATGGGATATCTAGTGGATGATTTGGGTTATCTGGGTTATTTTCGCATTGCAATGGGAAGATTAAGATCAGAACCTTATGTTTCTCTTAGACCTGCCACTGGTACTGACTCCTGGTGAGTGCTAATAGCTTGTGGCTCATTACCTCTTTTGTGTCGTCGTATGTAGGTATTACCCCATATATTTGTTTCTCCCCCTGGATTTGGCACATTATTAGAGTTATCAAGGTTATCAGGATTATCAGGGATATCAAGGTTGTTATCAGGAGTATTAGAGGTATCAAGATTAGGTTCTGTGTGAGAGGTATCAGGATTAGGTTCTGTGTGGGTAGGTATATAAATTGTGATTGTTTGGTCATCCTTTAGCATTTTTTTTGTCTGAAATTCATCATCTCTCTCCCCCTGAATTGCAGGCAAGGCATAATAGGGTGTATTTTCAAGAAAGGTGACATCACAGGTGACAAATAAACATTTGGAGACCGGATCATAACACTTGTATCCTTTTTGGGAATGAGAATAACCAAGGAAGATACACCGAAGGGCTTTAGGGTCAAGTTTGTTGGTGTGATGAAGGTGAACGTATGATGTGCAACCAAACACCCGGAGTGGTAGAGTGTTTTCGAGGTGTGGGAGGTTATAGTATCTGTGGAGGAGTTGAAGTGGCGTTTTGTAGGACAGTGGTCGGCTTGGCATTCGGTTAATGAGAAATGTAGCAGTAAGGACAACATCATCCCAATGATATTTAGGAACATTACTGCTAAACATAATGGCTCTGGCAGTCTTAAGAATATGACGATTCTTTCATTCATCAATACCATTCTGCTGAGGTGTATAGGGACAAGTACTTTTGTGAACAATGCCATTTTCGGTCAAGAAGATAGACAGGACCTGATTGAAGTATTCAGTCCCGTTATCGGTGTGTAGGATCTAGATTTGGGTTTGAAATTGGGTTTGGATCATATTGTAAAAGTTAAGGAATGTTTGATATACCTCTGTTATATCCTTCAACAAGTAGACCCAACTGACACGTGTATGATCATCGATGAATGTGATAAACCATTTTGTTTTTTATCGGTTTGGAGTGCGGGATGGTCCCCATAAATCACTGTGAATTATGGAAAAAGGTTTTGATGCTTGGTATGGGATTTTTGGAAATGAAGTACGATGATGCTTAGCCTTTTCACATGAATCACAATGAAAATCAGAGGTGATTTTATGAGGAACAAGGGATGGAAACGTTTGAGACATGTAATTTAAATTTGGATAAACTAAATGTTTGTGCCATAACTCCAAGTCACCAGTGCTAGAGATAGACACTTTATTGCAAGATTTACTCCAATGATTATCACTTTCATCAAGGTAATAGAGACCATCAAGTTCTTTTGCACTCCCAATCGTCGTCCCTGTCAGCAAATCTTAAAAAACACAGTGAGTAGCAAAGAAGTTGACTTGACATCGTTTATCATTAGCTAATTTGCTCACAGATAGTAAATTACACTTCAAATTTGGAACATGTAATACGGAGTGAAGAATGAGTGTAGCTGAGATTTCGATGGAACCAATTCCAGTTACAACAGACTCAGAGTCATCAGCAATTCGCACGGTCATTCCTTTGGTAATAGGAGTATAGGATGAGAAAAGAGTCTTATTGTCAGTCATATGATCCGAGGCACCTGAGTCAACAATCCAACAATTCCCTGTACATACTTCTTTTATCACAGCTAAGGCTTGAAAGAAATTACCTCTGTTGACTACTATGGCAGTAGGCTTTTTCGTAGTCTGTAGTGTGGCCAGCATTTCTTTGATTTTGTGCAGTTGGTCACTTTGTGATGATTTCTTGGAAGCTTCAGTCACATTACCTCTTCCTTTCCCATTTTTAGGCTTCCAGTCAGCAGGTTTACTACGAAGGTTCCAGCAAGTGTCCTTTGTGTGTCCCTGTTTCTTAAAATGGTCACAAAGTGGACATCCTTTAGAATTTCTTTTTTTAGTGAATCAAACAGTAGAGATGTCATGAGAACCATATCGAGGCATAAAGGAAGAGACATATGAAATTATAGTCATAATGACAAAAAAATAATGACCGAGTAGTTCTTAAAATTTCAGAAATACCAATTTAGTCCTTTGAATAATAGAAATGACAGATTGGTCCTCTGAATTTCTAAAATGACAGAATGCTCCTTCGAATAATAGAAATGACAGATTGGTCGTCTTGATTTCCAAAATGACAGAATGGTCCTTCTAATACTGAAAATGACAAATTGGTACTCCGAATTTCAAAAATACCTGGTTGATCTTTCGAATTTGGAGAATGACAGATTTATACTTGATCAGTTAAATAAGTCTGCTTTCTCTGACTCCTAGTCTCTCACTTCCTTTTTCCTCTTTTTCTTTCTCGTTTCTGCTCCCACGTGAGCAAACTCAGTTTTTTTTAGTGAAGAAGAGAAATGAGCATGAAGCAGTGAACCCACGAGCAGAGAATCGCGGTGAGAAGAGACCTCTAACTGAGACCTTGTGTGCTAAGATCGGAGTGCTGGAGTCCGAGAGCATCGGCGAGTGTTTAGGCGGGTGATGAGATTCAAAGGCAGAGACGATCAGAGATCGATGCGTGGTGATTCACGGTGAGAGGTGATGATTCACGGTGAATCAGAATTCTCTCTGTCTCTGTGAAATTTTCTCGGCCGCCGTGGAGGCTGAAGTGTTGTCGCTGCACCAATTGAGGTTGCAGTGAGAGAAGAGAAGCCGATAGAGAAGTCGACCGAGATGACGACACGCAACGGACGTGGTCGGTGCTTGAAGAGAAAGCCAACGACTTGAGAACGGCTTTTGAGTTCGCCGGTGGAGTCGGCTTTGAATTCGCCGGTGCAGTTGGTGGTTAGATTGGCTCGGCAACCGTCTGCGACAAACGATAGATGTCGTTGGGCAGAGGCAGTGATGACTACACTGATTGCCGGAACTAATGATCAAGATTATCAGTCAGAAACGGGCACAGGGACGCTGGGATACGCGTCGAAAATGCCAGAGAGAAAGACGCCGATTTTGGTTATGATATTGCAGAACACACAGGTGAGTGGGTTCGAGTCAGTCTCGATTATTTTCTTCTTCAATCTCTGATACCATGAAGAGAAATATGAAGACTGAATTGATTTTTCATACTGATAGGCTACATATTTATACAGAAATGAATTGGACAAAATAATGTACAATCAAGGAAAATAAAACCGACAGAATACTGTATAATCAAAGAAAATTAGTGCCTATAATCGTGGATCTGATATCTTCATTTTCGGTGATTTCTATAATTACCACTCACAGGGACACAACCTGGGATCTTAATGGCCACTGTTAGATCTCTGAACTCACCTCTGCAAGAAACCATTTTCTGATTCAGCTTCTCAGAATAAAAACACAAAGAAAGCATCATAGCAGAACAAGGGAAGTAAAGATACGAAATGATATTAAGTTCCTTCGCTATTTCTAATGCTTCAATGGATAAAGGCTCAGCCACCAAAGCAGCCAAGCTCGAACTCGAGTCGAGGGACTTTAGGGCCTCACAAATGAGGGGCATGGACCGGGACACGGTGAGTTGAAGCTGGACTTCCAAGGGAAGATCCTTGGGTTGGTCACGGAGGTCAACTGGAGGAAGAAAGGTGCAGGTAATGGAAGAAGGAAGAGACTGAATAAGAGCCATGGAAGCACTAGGAGGTGATCCAAGAGTGGGGATGAAGCACGTGACGTGGAGGTGGCCATCATTTTGGAGGAGGACGAGTTGTTTACAGAACTCGAGAATGGAGGCTTGGTGACTATACGTCGGGACGGTGACGACAACAATCTTTGTTATGGCTTCCATGGTCCGAAGAAGAAGAAGAAGTCAGAGAGCGAAGAATAATACTTAGGTTTGGTTTAATATATATAATTCAAAGCTATTTGTGGAAGAGTAATCCAAGTATGGAAGAATTATTTATGGAGGGACGTTAGTTTATATTCAAAATGGGAGATATTTCTGTGAACACAAAAGAGGAGACATGTAATTGGGCCACATGAAAAAAAAATTGTCGACTCTGAAATGTGTTTATTGAGTTATTCTTCTTTCAAAAGGAATTTAACTTTTTTTTTTAGCTATTTTTTGCCAAATATCTCTAGGCATCAATCGTCAGTGTCACTATTAGGTAGAGCAAAGACTCGCTAACGAATGGATGTTTGAACGCATACATTCAGCTTGTTAGAGAAGTAGCTAAATAAAGTTTTTCCCAGCAGCTTGGTGAATATATTAGCAACTTGCTCACATGCGGGGACAAACTGGACCTGAAGAACACCTGCATCAACCTTCTCCCTAACAAAATGGAGATACCACTCCACATGTTTTGCTTTTGAATGAAAAACTGGGTTTGCTGCCAAGGCAACGATGCCTGCATTTCACACCAAATCGTAAGGGTGTATAAAATTGAAATAGACATTTCCTTTAATAGTGCCATGAGCCATATAACTTCAATAGTGGCAACAGAAACGCTCCTATACTTTTCTTCAGTAATGCCTCTGGAGATCACTTATTGCTTGCAAGAAGCCCACATAATCAGGTTTTGACCAAAATAAATACAATGTCCACTAATAGACCTTTAGTGCTCTTTGTCAGTTGCACAATCTACATCCACAAATGATTGAATAATAAGTTGAGGAGACAATTTGAGAAATAGCCAAAAATGTTTTGTTCCCACCAGATATCATAGCACACACTGTTATGTCCCACATTAGCTGGAGAGGGGAACAAAAGATGCCTTATAAAGGTCTGGATACCTCCTCCTATTTACGCGTTTTAAAATCAAAATTTGGGACGTCTAAACTCTACTTCAAGAGTCCCAAATTCAAATTTGGGACATCTAAGGGTTTTCCTATGTATATATAATTACGAAAGTGCCACCGCCTTCCTTTTTAACTACCCAATTTTAAAATTGAGACGTCCATTAAGATGGTTATATCATAATTCTGTAGTAGTGGTGAGACCAGTCTCTACAATAGATCTATACTTTTGCTCCACTAGGCCATTTTGCTTATATGTGTATGGGCATAAAAACTTATGCTTAATAACACATGCTTGTGAAAATGATGTAAAAGCTAAGAACTCTCCTCCATTTTCACTTTGAACCTGTTGAATTCGGGTAGAGAATTTATTTTCCACCAACAATTTGAACTCCTTAAACTTAGCAAGAGCATCTGATTTTTTGTGTAATAAGGATACCCAAGTAAATCTGCTGGACGCATCAACAAATGAGATCTAATACACAAAGTCATTGGTAGTAATAGGAGGTAGGCCCCACAAATCCATTATTATTAATTGAAATGGACATTGCTACGCAGTATGTGAAGGAGAAAGAGGAAGCTGGTGAGACTTGCCAAAATGACATGCTTTACCCGTATTTGATGCTTTTGTTCAAAATGTTACTCCATCCGGTCCTAAATATAGGACATAGCACTATAAAATATGTCCTATATTTAGGACCGGAGGGAGTAACATTTTGAACAAAAGCATCAAAAGAAATTGAAATAGTTTTCATGACATTTTTAACTGACTCCAGTGAAGGGTGGCCCAGCTGACTATGCCACAAAGATAAAGATTCAGAGGATGCAGTAAACACAACAGGCCAAGAGGATTTCGACGAACTCAGAACACCCCTAGTATGAGACAATGGTGCAACTAGCATAGGATACTTTCCATAGCGCTCAATACCATGCATCAACACTTGACTAGTCTGCAAATCCTTAACTTCACTACCATCTGGAAAAGATTCTACAGAGACACTATTTTCTTTAGTGAACAAAGCAATTGGAAAAAGATTTTTCTTCATTTATGGCACACAAAGGACATGATTAACATCAAAGGTCATAGAAGAGAGACTTACCAGTAACAACTTGAACATTACCATGACTAGGTTGCACAGAAGTAGGAGCAAGACACTTAGAAGTGAGTAATATGTTGTGTGGCGACTAAATCCAGGTACTAAGCTTGATCAACAATAGCATCAAGAATAGCCATAAAAGCTTGAGGCATGAAGAAGTACAAACTTTATTAGCACCAAGAGGAGGGACGGTAGCCTAAGTATTGGTTGATTTAGATAAGCCTGGGTTGGATAGAGTGGTCATAGCTAGCGAAGAAGGTTGAGCCACTGAGGATTAAGTCACTAAAGAGTGTGTGCCTTTTGTAGGATGTAATTCCTATAAAAACCATAAGAATTATATGTATCATAGTCACTAGCATCAGTATAATACACCTCCTCAGTGTGAGGATCAAAAGCATAATTAGTATCATAGCTAACATAGTCAACATAATGAGCCTGAGGTGCAGACCCAGAGGAGAAATTTAGATCAAACTTGAAATAGCAGTTTTCAGCAACATGACCAACTTTGTGATAGAGTTGGCAAGACGGACGATGAAAAGAGAAGCGACCTCTTCCTCTAAACAAGACACCACGACTACCTCTATAAAACAAAGGATAGCCCCCACGATTAGCCATATACTGGTTGTACATAGTTGGCCTAAATAGAGTGATTATTAGCTATGAAGGCTCGATGACAGGACTCAGAATCAAGCAACATTGTCGAGACGGTGTCCAATTGAGGACGAGGTCGAGAAGCGTTAATGATGGCTATCACAGACTCATATTCAGTTGTCAATATGTTCTAGATATGAGAGATATGCACTGATTACTTAACTTTTTCTCTAAGCATGGCCAAATGATCACAAATCGATTTCACATTTGCCAAATATTTATGCATAGAAAGTTCACCCTTACATTGATTAGATAATTGATTTTGATAGTGATGAATGTTAGTGCCCGATTTTTCGAAAACAGATGATTGAGTTTCTTCTAGATCTAAGCAGCGGTCTCCAAACACTACTACAAAATATGGATTTAGTAGCGCCATTCTTATGGCACTTCTTCAAATAAGTGCCGGAGGAAACTTCTTATTTTTATAGAAAAAAATACATGTGATTGCTATAGCGCTTAAGTAGGAAAGCGCATCAGTGCTTAATACATTGTATGGTGCTTGCTTGAGAAAGCGCCATACAAGGGGTTATTTTTTTAAAAATAAAAATTAATCATTTTACTACTATTAAAAAAAACGTGTGGCAACTATGGAATAATAGAAATTCTGTAAGTGTCCACTACAAAAAACACTCGATTTCCGACAGAATTTTTTGTGGCAAATTTAGCCACGAAATTTCCGACGAAACTTTTTTCGTGGCAATTTTTGACAGAAAATTCCGTCGCAAAGTTTTTTGATGGAAATTTCCGTCGCAATTTACCACGGAAAATTCCGTCGGAAATTAGGTCGGAAAAATTAAAAATTATTAATTTTTTAAAAAATAATATTTATAAAATTTAAATATTAATTATTAAATAATTATATTTAGATTTAATTATTAAAATTATATTATTATTTATTATTATATATGTTATTAATATTATATTTATAATTTTATATTAAAAATAATATTTATAATATTAAATTATTATTTATTAAATAATTTTAATTAAAAATTAATTTAATTTATATATATAAATATTTTTTTCGTTTTTTATTAAAATTTTCATTATTTTAAATAATATTATATTTAATTAATAATTAATTATATGTATGTATGTTTATATATATATATATGATAATATTATATATATATTAATATGTAATAATATAACATAAGTTCATTCCGGCGCAACTGGCAAAGACTCCGACTCGAAGGCGTCTGCACCCTGAGGTCGTGGGTTCGAACGGGAGGAGAGGCATTTGGAGGAATTATGAGGAGGGGACACTTGGCAGCCATGGGAGAGGGACACGTGGCGTTCTGAGGAGCAAGCGCGTGACATTTGTAAACTAAAAAAATTTTCAATTTTTTTCAAAAAATAATTTTCAAATTTTTTTAAAAAAATTGCGACGGAAACAAATTCTGTCAGAAATTTACAATGGAATTGGATTCCTTCAGAATTTCCTAAGGAAAATTCCGTCGAAATTTGCGACAGAACATATTCCGTCAGAAATTTCTGACGGAATCGGTTTCCATCGAAATTTGTGACGAAACAGATTTCGTTTGAAATTCCGTCACAAATTTTTGATGGAATTGAAATTCCGTTGCAAATTTTTTTTGTGACGCTCTTATTACCGATGTAATTCATTCCGTAGGAAATTCCATTGGAAACGTGTTTCATCAAAAATTCCGTCCAAATTCCATCAGAAACGTTGATTCCGTCGCAAATTCCGTCAGAAATCAGGTGTTTTTTTGTAGTGATCAAAGCTTGATTACTATGATAAGATGCTTTCTTGAGAAAATTTGTCTATACTAAAAAAAAATTAAATTTAAAAATTGGTTTAGAAGTTAACACGTAAAGATAAATCATCCCCATTAAAAAAATTTTTAATTTTGTTTTAATAAAAAACCTTAGACATCAGTGCTCAATTTGTTTGGCAATTGACTCCCCTCTATGATTTATAATCTCACAAAAATTAAGAATGCGTTTCTGTAAAATCCAATCCTCATCAATCCAATGTGCAGTTAAACACATATAGTTGTTTTGTTGTACATATGTCCAACAATCAGTGGTGAAGGACACACAGATTTTTGAAGTCTTGAAGTATTTTCTCAAGATATCTGCTTGTTCTCAATATATGTTGTAGCAATCTCTAGCGGCTGTCCACCTTGAAGGCATTTGAAATTTGGGTTGAAACTCTTGCAACAGTTCTGTAAAACCCTCCTTTTCCACAGTTCGAAAAGGCACCTCATCCTTTATGATGTACTTAGCAACAACCTTTCTGCCTCGTTCTTGACTGAACAAGTGATGAGTCAATCTTTGATCTGTTGTAGCCGCGAACAAGCTCTGGCCCTTGCTTGATTTGTTAGGATTGCTTGGACAATTTTTGAAATCTCTCCATAATTGTTTAGTGCCATCTTGCGAAGGATGACTTACATAAGTTAATCTACAATAGTTGCACTTGGACCTATGTTTTCCTTTGGTTTCTGCTAGTGGCAGCCTTGTAAAATGGATCCATATATCAGATGAGTCCTTCCTTTTTTTCCTAAGTCTTGTTTCTTCTGCTTTCCCCTCATCATTGATTTGACTCTCAACATTAGTGCTATCTTGTGTTATTCCTACTGTTGTTAGTCCAGCCACAGGTTCATCATCCACATTTTCAAGTGCAATTGGTGGTTGTGCCATGCTATTTGACCTTCTCAAACAAATCAACAACTTGAAGATAAAAAATGACTATTGAAAATTTTGGCAAACAGAAAATTGAAATCTGAAATCTGAAATCTGAAAACAAAAAACAAAAAACTGAAAACTACCTAACTTGAATGACTTTAAAACATAATAGTCCCAGTGTGGCAAACTGAAAATTGAAAACTAGATATGCTTTTAATGGTCCTCAATGGAAATAAGAACATTATTTGTCATATAATCATCAACTCAATTACAAGTATGTATCAACTGAAACATGAGAGTCATCAAAGATTTCATAATCAATCCAAATGGACTATCAGAAATTCAGAACACATCACAGGATTTAGCCTAGAGTCCATCATGTAAGATCAACATAACATGGTTAACCCACACGATATTGATCCAACCAAAACATGGGAAGTTAAAACAATGTCTTTTCCCAAAAAAAAACTGAAGATCGAAACACCACAGGACAAGAGATAGGAATTAGCTATAGCCTATATTACTCTAACTCTCTAAGTCTAACCCAAGTCCAGGAGCTACAGCCTACATGATAAGAGAGATTAATAGATTCACAATGCTACTAAAGAAGATCAAAACAATGTCTTTATCTGTTGTATTGTAAATCTGTTAAAAATTAGAAGATCGAAAACAATGCTACCAAAGAAGATCAAAACAATGTCTTTATCTGTTGTATTGTGAATCTATTAAAAATCAGAAGATAAAAAACAATGCTACCAGAGATTAATAGATTCACAATAAAATAGATTCACAATGCTACCAAAGCATATCGAAAACATAATGCTCCAAAGACGATCGAAACACAAAAGATAAAAATCAGAAATCAAAAAGAGAGAGAGAAGTACAAATCCTACCGAAGAAGCAGATCGAAATGGGAGACTCATAACTCAAGACTTGAATGTTGAAGGCTGCTGAAGCAGAGGAATTCAGAGAGGGAGAGAAATAGGTGAGTTGCGAATTCCACCGTCGGGACTCCTCTGTCAGAAGAGCGACAACGGCAAAACCTTGATGAGCGACAACACTCCTCTCCTCTCCTCGGTCGGCAGCATGCCTTGACGAGTAACGACGGTGAGACCCTACTCACCCACCACCGTCGGCGTAGAGATTGACAAGCTGAGCAGCTGTCTGCCGATAATGACTGGCCGAGGACAGCAATCAGGGTTTGGGAGGAGTAGGGGACTGGCCGATGACTCGACGAGGTGAGGAGAGCGATATGACTGAGAGTGAGTAGTGAAGTGAGAGTGTTGTGTGAGTAGAGTCATGGACTCACAGGTTGAGATTTAAGAATAGACTACAATTTACATCATTAGACAATCAAATAATGGAAAAGAAAAAACTGCCCTAAAACTAACGGGGTATTAAACGGGTAACCCGTTGGTTCACCCGTTATCCGCCCGTTTTTCATAAATGGGTACGGGTAACCCATACCTGTTACGGGCCCAATTTTGGGTGGGCCCAAATGGGGAAAATTAGCCAGGTTGTGGGCCGGCAGGCGGGTGGGTTGCGGGTGCTTTACTTAGCCCTAGACAGCACTTCATAAAGAAGTGTTGGCCATGCGCTTCATAAAGAAGTGTTGGCCAAGATGTAGCTTTGAACGGTGCCAAGGCTCAGCCTTGGCTGGTGCTTGTTATTAAAGCACCATCCAAAGAATTAATTAATTAAAACAAGCACCGTTCAAGATAGGTGCCTTGAATTATTATCAATGCACCACAGTGCCTTGAATTAATGGGTGCCTTAGACAGGTCCAAGGTCCCTTTTAATATTTATAAGGCGTTGTGTTTTGATATTTTAAGGTGTTTTAGACGGTGCTTGAAAACTAATAGCCGTTTAAGACTCAGTTTTAGACAGCATTTGTTAATCAAGCGCCGTCTAAGACTTATTTTTTTGAAAAAAAAAAATTGGCCATCTTTGTTTTAAATTGAGAAAGTTTTGCACTTTGAAAAAAATATGTCATAGCTTCTGTTTTTTTTTTAAAAAAAAAATTGGCTATCGTTTTTTTTTAAATTGAGAAGCTACAGAGTTTTGACAAAAAGTGTCGTAGCTCTCTCATCTTGTAATTTAAATTCCATAACCCGCCGTTTTCTTTTTCATTTTTATCTTCCCGCTTTCTCTTTAACTCCCTTATTTCCCAGAATTCAGTTGCTATAGGAAGCTTCATCTCCCATGTGGTTTTTTTTCTTGTCTCGGCCTCTTTCAGAAGCTCCTTAGCGTATAAGTGTTTTTTTTCAACATTTGGTTCACGTTTTCTTTTAGTTAAAATATATTATAAATATTATATGTGTGCTCATATTTTTTTTTCAAGTATTTATTTCAAGTATCAACTCTATTTTCTTAAACTTCTTATATATTGTAAGTTTTTAAATTTTTGATTTTACAATATTGTATGGGTCAAGTTTAAGCAACTTAAATGCTGGAGTTCTTTTACGCTTGATACATGATGGCAAAATATTGCAAAAGATACATGCTATGTTGTTTCATTTTACTGTGGATTGTATTGTAACACTACAAAAAAATATTGAATTTCTGACGGAATTTGCCATGGAATCAACTTTTATGACAGACCGCATTTTCGACGAAATTTTCAACGGAATCCGTTCCGTCGCTACTAGGTGCGTGACAAAAAAAAATTGAAACTTTGTCAAAAATTATGACTGAATTTCCATTGTAAATTCTGACAGAAAGGAATTCCATCAGAAATTTGCAATGGAATTCCTTTCCATCGTAATTTTTTTAAAATTTCCAAATGCCACGTGTTTTCTCCTTAATACGCCACGTATCCCTTTCCCCTGGCCGCCACATGTCCTTCTCCCCTAGCCACCATGTGTCCCTCTTCTCTGGTTGCCTCATGTCTCCTCCTCATGCTGCCACGTGTTCACATCTCATAATTATCCCTGAAAATGCCTCTCCTCCCGTTCGAACCCGTGACCTCAAGCTACCAATGCCTTAACGTGCGAATCTTCATTAGTTGCCCCAAAATGAACTTGTGTCATATTATTATATATATAATGTTATCATATATACACACACATATAATTAATTATTAATTAAATATAATATTATTAAAAATAATTAAAAATTTAATAAAAAGGTAAAAAAGTATTTATATATTTAATTAAATAATTTTTTATTTAAAATTACTTCATAAATAATAATTTAATATTATAAATATTATTTTTAATATAAAATTATAAATATAATATTAATAACATATATATTATTTTTAAATAAATAAAATAAAAAATCATATAATAATAATATAATTTTAATAATTAAGGTTAAATAGAATTATGTAATAATTAATATTTTAATTTTATAAATATTATTTTTTAAAAAAATTTAATTTTTCCGTCGGATAATTTCCGTGGCAATTTGGCATGGAATTTCCGTCGGAATTTCTGACCGGAATTTGGCATAGGAAATTTTGTCAGAATTTGCCATAGAAAAAATTCCATCAGAAATTCCGTGGCTAGATTTGTGACAAAAAATTCCTTTGGAAATTCCATCGGAATTTGCCACGGAAAAATTTCCATGGCAAATTCCTTGGAAAATCGAGTGTTTTTTTGTAGTGTAAATTGCTATGGATTGTGGATTTTGGATTGCAAATGGAGGTTTTCATCAGGAAAAAAAATAATTATGAAAAATTATTTTTTTTAAAAAAGTAAAAGACTTCCTACAGCGCTT
Source organism: Inga laurina (assembly GCA_963855925.1). Classification (NCBI taxonomy): domain Eukaryota; kingdom Viridiplantae; phylum Streptophyta; class Magnoliopsida; order Fabales; family Fabaceae; genus Inga; species Inga laurina. The sequence goes on from OY979711.1 coordinate 23,567,428, forward strand.
CTCTAGGAAAGTGCCGTAAGAAGTCATAAAATTATTATTTTGTAAATAAAAGACTTCCTAAGGCACTTCTCCAGGAAAGCGCCGTAGGAAGTTATATTTTTTTTTGAAAAAATACTAATCAAGCTATGGCGCTTCTATATATTCAAGAAGCGTCATAGTTTGTTTTAACGGCGCTGGAAGCTATGGCGCTTCCCAAGCGTCATAGTATTCTTTAAATTAAGAATCATAGCTTGTGTTTTTTTTAGTAGTAAAGCCAACAAGATCTGGTAGAATAGCCGGAGTATGAAAGCTAGTAGCTAGGAAGCAAGCGCATAATCGATTTATTCATGGTCTTCAAGGGCTGGATGGACAACCTCTTGACCATCACAGTCATGAACAACAGCCGGAGGAAAGACGACAGTGCCATAGAGAAAAGCTGGAGCTTGTGTTGTTTAACCATGAACATCACTTGCTGCTTCCATGGTAGAAATTTCTCATCATTCAGCTTGAGCATGATCTTTTTCTTAGAGAATCCATAATTTAACAGAGATGTTGTCGCAACTGAAATTGTGCTTAGTGACATCGTTATACAAAATGATCAATCCAAAAAGATAATTGGAGATCGTCTTGTAAGTGATGCCTGGACAGTTGATTTCAAATAATGGTGATCAAAGGCGACAAAGGTTTACCCAACTTTGATACCATAATAGAAACCAGAGAAAAGAAGCTTAATATTGAGCTTTAAGGCTTAACCATTTCATTATCTATTGCGCACATATATAGATCAATAGGTCTTGAGTGACACATGTATAAACTTTTTCGGTTACACTTCAACAAATTATCAAGATGTACTCAACAAACTTACTAACTTTCCTATCTTACTTTAATCGAGTATGTATGCTATACTCTAATATCTATCTCCCTCCCTCTTACCTCAATTCCTATCTCCCTCGCTCTTCTCATATGATCACCTCTATAGGCTTAGCAAATGGCTCTGGACACCGCAAGACAACTCTCTTCGATTCAGACGTTTGATTAAATTTTGCCCAAAAATAAGAGGAGTGAGAGGTAAGGATCAAAAGAGATAATGGAATGAAATGAAATGATGGGAACTAAAGTAAAATTATTAAATTTTGAAATCTTATTTTAGGACATCCAACCCTATTTAGAATTTATTAAATTTAATAACCCAATTTAAAATTTGGATAATTCAGCCATCTTTTAAAGGGATTTTCCCTTGTGACATTTTTAAGGGAAAGATTAAAATAATAAAAAAAATAAAAATAGTTAATTTATTATTTAGAAAAACTTGAAAATACTAAAATACTTAATTAAATATATTTAATGGATAAAAATCCATATAAATTATAAATCATACAAATTTAAAGTGTCGAAATGATGTGGAGGGATTTGATCGAGAAACTTGTCTGTCACACTTAGTGATTAATAGAATTGATCCTACTTATATATGTTGGGTAAGGCATAGGGAGACAAGCAGTGGGGTTGTTGAACATAGGGACAGGTGTGTATCACCAGATTTTGTCACAAGTGCATTTAAGGCTGACTATCTTGATGATATGGCCAAGGTGTTAGAAGAGGTCCTCTGGCATTGTCCTAAAATGTTAGAAACTTTGAAGGGTGACATAGTGAAGCCATTGAGTGAGGAATGCATTGACTTTACCTTATTGAGCGCTAAGTTGATATTGTATAACTTGAAGAAAAAGAGTGGGCAAATTGATACGAGCTTCACAAAATTACTCGTTTTTGAATCTAATGCAACCAAAAATGTGATTCCATCCAAAACATATGATGCAAAGAAAATGCTATGCTATGTTAGCCTTAGCTATGGGAAGATACAAGCTTGCTCTAGTGATTGTGCCTTATTTAAGAATGAACACAAATCACTAACTCACTATCCCATGTGTGAGGAATTATGCTACCAACGGAACAAGAAGAGCCAAAATAAGATATTATGGTATTTTCCCATCATTACTAGATTTCAATGCCTACATAGCAATACTGAAGATGCCAAAAATTTAAAGTGGCATGCAAATGAAAGGATTGAGATGGAAAACTTCGACATCCTGCTAATTCTCTATAATGGAAGAAGTTTGATCTGAACCACCCCCAATTCGCTGAAGATGATATGAACCTATACCTTGTCATATGGCATTCTATAGTCGCATTTGATCCCCATGCTCTATCAAGTCTTGCCGAGGCTTGCCTACCCTTTGTACCTTTAAGGTAGGGATATTTGTTCCTTTTCACTCTCATTGTTTTTTGCTTTGCTTACTTCATATAAATTAAAGAGGCAGAACCTATAGGTCAAAAGTTACATTATTATTGGTATAGTTCAAGAGTGCCATTAAGCCATAAAGTCAGAAATGTCTTGACCCATCCCAAATTTCATGGCTATACTCAATGTAGGAGGTTCTATTCTATTATACAATGAAATTCAACTAGCTCAAAAACTTTACCTCATGCATATAATATATATAAATTTTAAACTTTTGGTTTTAATATATGTATACATGAATGATTGTAAATATATATACAAGTTTGTAATCAATTTCGTTTTGTACAATTGCATGTAGGGGGATATCAAAAATAGAAGCCCCCATTAATTTTTTAGAAAAATTAGCTTCAAAACTTAACGGTTCTTAATTAAAAACTATTATGTATGTCCATAATATATATGATAGTTGTTTAATTAAACTTGTTATCATTTCTGTCAAGTACATAATGATTATTGCAATATAACACCCATTCTATACTATATATAACGATTGTTTGTGTAAGACCATTATGTATTATATATGCAACTATTACTAAATTTATAATGGTTGTTTAAGTAAAGCCGTTAGCAAAACTATGAATACATAACGATTTTTGTGAAAGAACCGTGATGTAACTTACTAAATATATTGCAGTTGTTTATGTGAGACTGTTATGCATTATGCCAGAATTAGTGTATATATAGCGGCTGTTCATGTAAACCCGTTATTTATTATGTCAGCATTACGTACATCATGGCTTCATCAAGACTTAATACAACAAGTGCTATATTAAAACCTTTATAATTAATATTGAATGCTTCATAGTTCGAAACTGATATTTATCTGTGCCAAGCATAAATAGTGCCTTCATATATAACGGTTCGGAACCGTGATATATGATCAATAATAACTGTAATGAGAGGTCTATTCTACAGTAGTGACAATAAATTTTGCCATGAAGGATTTTTTTAAAGAAAATTTCCCTATTTTTTAACTAAGTAAATGTATACTTTTTTTTATTTGATATCTGTGGCTTATATGTTTGTTTCCCTTAAAAATATTCTTGATTGACAAAAGTCAATCATAGAAAATATGTTAAAGCGGAAAATAAAATCATGCTTTACAATGATGCAATGAATCTGGGCATGTATTCAGGTAAATTAAAAAAAAGAATAAAATAATATTAATCTTATGTAAAGAGGCCCACTGGTGTATCATTTTATTTCTTTAATAAATTTGTCTTTAATAAATTTGTCTTTAATATAAAAAAGAGAATAAAAGAATATAATGCCACTTGCCAAGTTCATGAACAGACTCAGAATTTTGTTTCCTTTTCTATCTGGTCAACGTTCATCCGTAGTGCATGTACTAATTAATTTTTCACTTTCTTTCTTGTTTTAGATTCATACGTCATTGCTTTAATATCAGTTGTGGTTTTCATTAAAGAGCATTAAATTATGAAACAAACATGATATTCCATGTGAACCTTATTAAAAGAAAAAAAGAAATAATCTTTCACATGGAAAAAAAAATGTTAAAGATCAATAAATATATTTGAGATTTATTTTTTTAAAAACAAATTTGATACTTTCACTTTGACTTGATAAATATGTAATGATGCTAAACTTAATGAAGACAAAAGGAAATTAATAAATACAGGAAACAATGGGCAGTTATTACATTAAAAAAGAAAAACAGCCCGTGTTCATTTTTCATAGAGAGGATCATATAATTAAAGGTGAAATTTGAAGTTGAGTAACGTATACGTTTCTTCTTCTTTTTCTCCCCAAAAACGTTTGATCTTCTAAATTTATATTAAGTTTTAATTTATTTTCTTAAATTTATAAAACATGTTAGTTTCTACAACTAAAAGCTCATAAAGCATTTAATTAATACTATTGTTATTAAAACCAAATCAGACTGATCGGTTTAACCATAGAATTGATGAATCGGTCACCTAACCAGTTTGGTTGAGCCAGTGTAACTGGTTCAATGTTTATTTAGAATTTTTTGACTTCAAAAATTCATATTTAATTATATATATTTTTAAAAATTATAAATTAAGACTTTATGGAAAGCTTGTAATGTCTACTTTCTAATGTAAAAATTAAAAAGAATCATTAAAAAATATTATCATTTGTCTCTGGGTTAGTTCTTGTTTAACTTTGGTCTGACCTACTGACATTTGACTCACTATCCAAACCGGTTCAATGGTCAGTCTGGGTTTAAAAACCTTGATTTATACTACGTACAAGCTCATAAAGAATTTGGAATAATGTAGTTTACATATTAATTAAATACATGCTCTTGTAATTAATACTTATCTAAATTTTAATATTTAATATAATTATTTTTATATTATAATATTTAAGCATGCTTTTGTCAATATTTAATTGCTGACTCTCATTAATTGTCAACACTCGTTTCCATTTCGATAATCTAAGAGTAATAAAGACGGAATTCAATGAGCATATAGAAAAGTACAATTATACTGATAAAAATATTCGTTTACAATTCTGATATCGTTCATTGACGAAAACAGAAAATACAGCGGAAGTTTTAATATTTACTAATTTCACCAAAAATCACAAAATAAACTAATTATGACCACAATCTTGTCCTCGCCTCGAGACCCGTGCCGCTCACTTTCCGGCGTCTATGTAACCCCATCACCGTAATTACATCCGGATTACAAAATTTAAGTGAAATAGAGACCACTAAAATGAAATCATCAATTTATAATTTCCCCCAACGCGGGATGGGGTATTTTAAAAATCATTTCAAAGTGTAATTAATCTTGGTCTCACATTTACGTGCGGATATAATTACTTGAGACATCAAATCACATAATAAATATCAGAGTGCGGAAACTAAAATCTCGGCAAACCCCGGGTTACTTACATATATAACATGGGTTTAAAGGTTCCCAAAATGGGGAATACATGTCCAAAATATTCATTTACATCTCATATTTACTTAGTAATCCCAAAACCAAAATAAAGATAACCAACTACCACTAAGTCTCAGAGTAATCCTAACTACTCCTGGTTGTCTGCTTCTCTTTCGAACCACTCGCCTTGTCTGAAAAGGTTAGTCATTTGGAAAGAGTGAGATTCTAAAGAATCCCAGTAGTAGCAAATTATTCATACCACACGTAATCACATAGCATGTAAACAAATCATCTCATAACAGCAACAACCCACATAATCACATATATCACACCCTAACCTCATCCTCTTTTACCACCGGGAAGACACACAGCCCTTACCCGAACTGTTGTTAGCGACTCAGGGACTATTGGTATAGCGGTGCTTTCACAATTTCAGATATCTTGCAGCATACAAAATCATCACATCACAATGATATAGCACACATACAATGTATCACATAAGGTATAAAGAAAAAGTCACTACTTGTATCTTTCCTGACTGGCTCCGGTACCGTAGTTTCACAAGGGCGACAGATATCGAATCCTATACCAAATTAGGGACAATCGATCAATCTCTTTTCCAAGTTCTTAATTTCATAATACACTTAGTTGGTTATCATTTAGGACACTTTAGGTGACTACTAGAGGCCTAAACATATGCCTAAAGGGTTGGAAGACACTACCTCAAAGACCCCTTTTTCGAAGGCACAACACTGATTTCTGACCACCTCACTAGAGTGAATATGACCCCACTCGAGTGATGAGAGACTTGTGCTTGGGTGAGGACAACTCTCACCCGCGAATGCTTGACAGAAAGCAACCTTTATGGCCAGGAAGTGCTCACATCACTCGAGCACCAAGCTCTGCACTCGGGAAATGACCCAAATTATGCTTGAGTCCCCGAAAGTGCTACACCACGAGTGACAACCCGAGAGCACATGCAACCATTAGAGGGACAAGCTCACTCGAACATACCCTCAGTGCTCGGGTGAGATGGCCGTGCTTGCAAGTATCAGAGCACACTCTTAGCATCAACCAGCGAGTGAGGACCTAAGAGCAACCTCAACACTGGACTCACACTATCACTCGAGCAAACCCAAGCTTGCTCAAGCATGATCTTCCCTCACTCGAGAACAAAGAGGTGCACTCGAGTCTCATTCAAAGAATCCAATCAAAACTCAACGCATAAAAAGGGAAAATGCACACAGCACTCGAGCATGATCTTCCTCTGCTCGAGTGTTGTGCATCAGAGACCAGAAATGCAGAAAAAATCAGAAAATATCAGATGGTCAAATTCATACCCAATGATTCCCAAACTCTACCAAAAGCTCATACATACTTAGCACTAATTAGGGAACACATTGGGCACTTCAAAAACACTCTCAAAACCCATTTGACCACAATCATACTCCTAGGTTTCTATAACACAACACATATCCAATTTCCCTTAACACATTTTCAACATTCCAAACTAAATTCAATACTCAAATATCTTCACAATAGATCATTTCCAATCATCAAATACAATAAAATCCATATGTTAAACCTTTGGCATAATTAGGGCAATTTTCCAGATTTTTCTAAACTTATCCAAAAATCACAAACAATATATCCAAATGCACTAAATGCCTACCTCTTTACTTTGTCAACTTCAGAATCTTGATTCTCCCACTTTCAAATTCACCAACTCACAAATCAACACCTCTCAAGATTCTACAATCACCACAATAGAGCTCTCAATGAGACACACAACATTAGAGAAGAGGATTTGAGTAAAGGAGGATCATTACTTACCCAACATCAAAGCTTTATCATTCTCTTTCTTGCTTGATTCAGCGAAAATGGAGAGAGAGAGAGAGAGAGAGAAGAGAGAGAAAATGTGAGATATGGAGGAGATGATGATGATGATGTCCTTTAGTCCATACTACCTCCCTTAACCGAACAAGAGAGAAAAGATAGAGAAAGGTGATATTTTGTCCTCTAGTGCCTCATCCAATGGCTCACCACATGCCACTTGTCTCCATCTACTCGCTCCCTCAAAGAGCTCATATAAGCTTAATACACCGGATTCCAACCCATAGCCAAGGAATCTCAACCCTTGATCTTAAATACCACTCACATGTATACCAAAATCACATTACATAAATTCTAAAAGTGATTAATTACAATAATTACAATAATTATCGAACTCATTAGCCCCTAATCACAAATCGAGATATTACAGTCTACATCTTTTCCCTTAGACCCATTAGTACCCGTTGAGGTGTTTATTAAAAATAGGATGAGATTTTGGAGAACCCCAGTAGAAACATGCTATCGTTCATAGAAAATGCAAAAAGTAAATATGATATATGCCATGTATGCACCAATTAATGAACATTATAAACATATCATCTGCATGTATATATGAGTAGGGACCAGCTCCACTATTCTACACCGGTTGGATTCTCACCAACTCCAGTGTAAGTGCCTCTGACACTTTTGCCCCTTTCTGGGAAAATCATGTTGATTAATCAAGCGCATTTACAAACATTGACATCCACACAATCATATAACTATGACCTAATGTATGAAGGATAATGTCCCTACCTCAACACTTTATAATCCTCTGTTTAATAGTGTCTCGCAAAACGTGTCGTTCCGGCTCTCGAATCGGTCCTAAAATATTAAATATACAAGAAATGGGTCATAACCTATCCAAGTATTATTTAGACTCTTCCATAGTGTTTCTTGTGGTAATATTAGTCTATGGTGAAAATTACTAAAATGCCCCTGGGACCCTGGCTCAATGGCATGTTTTTCTAAAATTTTGATCAAAGCTATTTTGACTTATTTTCGCCCAAGGAATCCATTTCCAGGCTCAAAATCACCAAATTCACTGTAAAATTACGAAAATACACTTGACAACCCCTATTTAGGATTTTAGTGGCGTTTTCGTAATTATGCTTTTTCAGCCTCTAGCGAAAAAGTGCCCAACTATAACCCCACTTATTTTTGCCCACTGAGTCCAATGGAACCATTTATTTCATGAAAATCCAACTCCTAGTAGCAGTTCTGGTCTGGCCGAAGTATTGAAGGGAAAATAGAAAAATGGAGTTTTGTGTTTTTGCTTCCAAAACTTGTACTTTTCCACTTCTAATCCTTAGTTAACTCATTTAAACACTTCATAATCATGATTTAAAGGATTTTGGGCAGCATAACCCCTTAGGTTTATGGCTTTTCTAATTTTACAACTCAACCCAAAAATCACAAAACTAAAAAATAATCACCAACAACAACTTCAATACACTAAGAAGTTGAGATTTTAGAGATTACCTCTTGATCTTTGATGTTTCTCTCTCTAGTACATCCTCTCTCTCTCTCCTCAACCTTGAAGATTAGCTTGATAAACCATGATTTCCATGAAGAATAAGAGATTAGAGGATGACCACACAAAATAAGAAGCTTAAATCACTTTGGAACACAAGCTCTTACCTTGATTTTCTTCCTCTTGATCTCTAAGTCTTAAGAGCTTCACAAACTCTCTCTCTCTTCCTTTTCTCTATGTCTTGTGCATGAATGTGCATGAAAGAGGAAGGAGTTTGTGTTACGTTATTTTAGTCTTCTTCCTTCCTAACCATTGATTTAATCAAGGGCCCAAGTTGTGACATATGTCACCATCTTCTCTCCCCTCACAATTACTCCATTGTCTTGCCATTAATTTAAATCAATTGCTTCCTTTGCTTGCTCTTAAAAACCCGGCCCCCTTCTCCTCTTACAAGTCAAACAAGCTCCCTTCCATGTAATCAAGTATTTCATTACTCCACTCAAGTTTATCCCTCCATTATGCACTCAACATGAAATTTTACACATCACTCAACTATGCCATCATGTTTCTTATTTCTTCACTCAAGCTTCCATCATCATGCACTACACCATCATTCCATTTCTGTGTACACTCAATCTTGGTCATGATTTCCTTCTACTTGTGACATGTGATCAGGTATCAATTAATTTTCCCCTCTTTCTTTCATGTTGGACGAAAATTAGAGAGAAAGAGGAGAGAAAATTGTTTTGCACAATTCCATAATTCACACAATTGATTTTATGTATAATCCCCCCTTAATTTCTCAATTCTTGATTTATTCTACCAAGAATAATCCCATTATGCATTTTCCTTTATTTTCCTTGATTAATTGAGATTAACTCTAATTAATTGGGAAATAATTAATCTTGGGCTAAATTGGCAAAATTATGATTTTGCTATCCCCTTTGTAATTTAATTCAATTTTTGAATTAATTTTCCCATTTCCTTATGAATATGAATGTTTCAAAATTCACAAGATCCAAATTCATGAATATTCACCACTTTATTGAATTATTCAAATAATTACAATATAGTTTTGGTGAATCAAATTTGGGGTATTACAGTTCTCCCCCACTTAATTAAATTTCGTACCCAAAATTCGCTACACTTATACATTCATGAATTCCGGGTAACGCTTCTTCATACTTTCTTCTGTTTCCCACGTAGCTTCTCTGGGCGATAACCCTCTCAGAATGCTCTTATTTCTGAGCTGCTTTTCCTGCCGATCGATGATTCGGTCCGACACGACTTCATAAGTCAAGTCTTCACGCATTTCTATATCTTCATACTCTATCATGTGCTTTGGATCAGGTTGATACTTTTTCATCTGAGAAACATGAAAGACATTGTGTAGCTTGCTCAAATTCGGCGGTAGAGCGATACGGTAAGCTAGAGGCCTAAGCTTCTCTAAGATCTCGAACGGACCAATGTATCATGGTTGTAGCTTCTTCGCTTTCAATGCTCTACCAATACCCGTAACTGGTGATACTTTCATAAACACGTGGTCACCGACTTCAAATTCCAGAGGTTTTCGCCTCTTATCTACATAACTTTTCTGTCGGCTTTGAGCAGCTAACAATCTCTACTTGATCAACTTTATCTACTCTGTTATCTAATCAACAAGATCTAAACCTATCAATTCCCTCTCAAACAGTTCAATCCAGCATACAGTCGATTGACACTTCCTCCTGTAGAGCGCCTCATACAAAGCCATCTGGATGCTTGAATGGTAACTGTTGTTGTAGGCGAACTCTGCCAACGGAAGGAATTTGTCCCAACTACATTTAAAATCAAGAACACATGCCCTTAACATATCTTCAAGAGTTTGGATTATTCGTTCTGACTGCCCATTAATCTGAGGATGATATGCCGTGCTGAATCGGAGCTTAGTACCCAAGGCTTCATGTACCGCCTTCCAAAAGTTAGAAGTGAATCGTGGATCTTAATCAAAGATGATGTTCTTCGGAATACCATGTAATCTCACTATCTCCTTAATGTAGATCTTTGCCAGTTGATCAGGAGAATAGTGAACACTGATCAGTAGGAAGTGAGCCGTCTTCGTGAATCTGTCAACTATTACCCATATAGTGTCATGGTTTCTAACTTTAGGCAATCTCGTCACGAAATCCTTAGTAACACTTTCCCACTTCCACTCTGGTACCATAGGATTCGTCAAGAGCCCTGATGGTCATTGATGTTTGATTTTTACTCTCTGACATGTCAAGCAACAAGCAACAAACTCAGTCACCTCTCTTTCCATCCCTAGCCAGTAATATTGAGCCTTCACATCATGGTACATCTTTGTGGCTTCTAGATGCAGAGTATTCTTACTTTTATGTGCCTCCTCCAGTATTAGTCGTTTCAGTTCTGGTTGAGGTGGAATATAAATCCACTTCTTGTACCTGACTAGCCCGCTGGGTGACAAGTCATACTCCTGAGTCTCACCTCTATCAATCATACCTCTGATAGATAGTGCTTCATCATCATGTTGTTGGGCTTCTTCAATTGCTGCCCTCAAATCATTGTATATCTGGCTGACCCCACTACCTAACAGAATTTGACTAGACAGATTTATGTCTCTAAAATCCTCAATCAGTTTCTGCTTATAGATCATCATGGCTGCCACCTGCACTGATTTTCGGCTTAATGCATCAGCGACGATATTAGCTTTACTGGGATGGTACTTGATTTCGAGATTGTAATCTTTCAGCAACTCCATCTATCTACGCTGCCTCATATTGAGTTCTTTCTAATCATACAAGTATTTCAAACTCTTCTGGTCATAGTACAACTCTACAGTATCACCATAGAGATAATGCCTCTAGATTTTCAAAGCAAATACGATTGCCGCAGGCTCAAGATCATGGGTGGGATAGTTCAATTCATGTCATTTCAGCTGACGCGATGCATACTTCACTACTCGGCCATGCTGTATCAATATGCATCCCAATCTATACCCACTGGCATCTATATACACAACATACGTAAACTCAGGATCTGGGATTGTCAACACTGGTGCTGTAGTTAACCTCTGCTTCAATTCCAGGAAGCTCTTCTCAAAATTCTCATCCCACACAAAATGTTGAGCTTTCCGCATCAATTTCGTCAATGGCAAATCAATTCTAGAGAAGTTTTGTATAAACCTCTAATAATAACCAGCTAGACCTAGAAAACTGCTTACCTCAAATATTATTTCTGGTCTCTTCCAGTTTAGTACTGCTTTCACCTTACTAGGATCAACAGAGAACCCTTGCTGTGAGACAACGTGGCCCATAAAATTTATCTCTGAAAGTCAGAATTCACACTTGCTCAGCTTGGCATAGAGTTGCCTATCCCATAATACATTCAACACAGTTCTCAGATGCTGCTCGTGTTCAGCCTTACTCCGTGAATACACTAGGATATAATCAATAAAGACTAAGACGAACTGGTCCAAGTACAGACGAAAGATTCAATTTATGTAGTCCATGAACACAGCAGGTGCATTAGTCAGCCCAAATGATATCACTAGAAACTCGTAATGCCCATATCTGGTCCTGAAAGCCGTCTTCGCTATATCTTCTGCTTTGACTCTCAATTGATGGTATCCCGATTGCAAGTCAATCTTTGAGAATACACAAGAACCAGACAATTAATTGAGCAAATCGTCAATTTGAGGGAGTAGATACTTGTTCTTAACGGTCACCTTGTTCAGCTCTCGGTAATCGATACAGAGATGCAGGCTTCTGTCTTTCTTCTTTACAAAAAGCACTGGAGCACCCTAGGGTGATACGCTCGGTCGTATGAACCCTTTTTCAAGTAGTTCCTCGATCTGCTTCTTCAGCTCTGCCATCTCACTTGGAGCCATATGGTATGGGATTTTAGAAATTGGACCCACTCCAGGCTTCAAATCAATCGAGAACTTCACTTCCCTATCTGGAGGTAGTCTACCGACATCCTCCAGAAAAACATCAGGGAACTCATTTGCTACAGGGATACTTTATAAGGCTACATCGGCCTCTGATTGCATAGAGCATAATACCATGTACCCCTGACAACCCTTTTGTAGATATCTCTCAACCTTAGCCGCGGATAGAAGGTTAAGAGTGATCTTGGTGTCAGCTTGTGGTTGTGGATTTAGAAATAAGACTCTCTTCTGTTTACAATCGAACAACACACCATTTACTGTCAGCTAATCAATCCCCAAAATTACTTCCAATCCTTGCAGTGGTAAACCGATCAAATTTATGGTCGATTCACGCCCCTCAACCATTACCATGCAATTTAGGCAAGCATTAGTCATCACAACTTGAGTACCCATAGGTGTAGATACAACCAAGTCATATTGGGATTTATGCACTAATAAACCTAACTGTCTCACACAGTCTTATGCAATGAATGAATGACTTGCACCAGAATCATACATAACGTGCACTAAACTGCCGTTCAGAGAAATCGTACCTTAAATCAATTCTAAAGACTTTCTGGCTTCTTCTTGTGTTAATGTATAGATCCTGCCAGAAGTTCTAGGTCTCGTCTCTTCTTATTGCCGCGTCTGTGAACAATCCTTGGCCATATGCCCCGGCTTGTTGCAAACAAAACAGACAGGTGGTTTAGTAGGATCAACTTTTAGTGGTGCACCGTTACAGGCTTTGCCAGGATGGAATGGTTTAAGACAAAACCAACATGTGTGGCTTCCTGAGGATCCCTGGCCTCCCGTCTGGTTTGGCCTCTTTGTAGCTCCCCCATAAGGTCTACTCTGCTCTTTCCACTTCTGTGTTGAGCCACTGCTTCCATAAGCACCTCTATTTCTAGTCTGTGTTGACCAACTTGATAGACGTTTCTCGATATATCGGCACTCTTCTGCCACTTTACTAAATTCAGTGAAGTGTTGGGAGATCAGTCTCCCCTTGAACTGAGGTCTCAACCCTTCTATCATCATATCTGAATTCCACTCATCATTGTCATTCAGATTGGCATATGACGAGTAATGTGATAGTCGAATGTATCGGGCCAGATAGTTATCAAAACTCTCCCGGTCTTGCTGCTTGATGCTGAGGAACTCTTTCTCTTTCTCTCTCTTGACAGTCAGAGGAAAGTACTTCTTGTTAAATTCTTCTCTGAATAGTTCCCATGTGATCGGAACATTCTTCCCCTTCAGGATAAGGTCCATGCCTTTCCACTAGATATCGGCATCCCATTCCAGCTTGTATATGGCGAGTCGTGCCTTCACTTCATATGGACATTGCAGCATATCGAAGATTTTGTCCAGACTTCAGCTTGTTGAGGATCAAACTTTCCTTTAAACATAGGCGGTTGCTGTTTACTGAATCTACCAAGCCATGCTTGAATATCCACCTCAGGCTCCGGTGGTAAATTCGCTAGTGAAGGTTCCTCATGTATCTCTTCATAATTCCCCCACATGAACTCATCCATGCGGTTCTCCAGGTGGTATTTTCTCTGCTGTACTCCCCGAAGGTTAGTTCTTATCTCGTTTATAGTCTGTTGCTGTTGCTCTAGCATCTCTAGTATTCATTGTTGGATAGGGTCAGGCTTCAGTTCACCCTCTTTGTCACCCTGTCTACTTCGCCCTCAACCTCTACCACCTCCCTCGGGTTGTATCATTTCCATAATTCACTCTACATAAAATTTAAAGAAGAGTAAATTGTTATACACAAGCAAGGACATTGTTGTCATTTCATAAAAAAATCAAGGTACAAATATGTCATACAACAAACATAACAATAGTACAGAGAAATGGAAACATTACATGTCCTAAATACTACTGTACATGACATATTGTTTGATACATAACCAAAATATTAATTTATAGCTTCCTCTGTACCCTTCCCAAAATACATCTTCCGACTAAAATTTCTTCTATCTGCCGGTATCCTATGACTGTCTTAGCCTCAAAATACATGCCGGTACCTCCCGGTCCTACAAAATATGGGTTAGTCCCATATCACTACTCCCAGTCCAGGCACTCTCTCGTGTACTTGTCGATGTGGTCTATAAATGCGGGAAAGTTGTTGTTAGGTCTCTCCTCAATGATGATGATCTTCTTCTGGTTCCAAAAAGTGGTATTCAGAAAGAAGATCATAGTAGTACAAATCCAGGTTGGGTCCGGTAAGTTGAGACCTAGCAGACGTCTTTGGTTGTACAGCATCTCAACAGAACCCAAATAATACAAGTAGTAATCCTCCAGATCAGACAACAGTTGTCTCGCCTGCCTCAGCTTGACCCACAAGAAATCAATTAGCTCCTCGTTTGGCTACATGTTGTATGGGACAGGTACTACCTCTATCCTCGAGAAGCCCTCACTCGGATCCAGCTCGACGCGATCCTCCTCTGGGTCATATCCTAGCGGATGCCCTGACTCCCCTACCTCCGATCTAGTTGGAGTTTCTGGCCTTACTTGTGGTATGTGGACAGGAAGCATTGGCACACTTTTCTATGCCGTATATCGTAGCTTCGTACCGCGGTACCAAAATAATCAATCCTTGGTACTCTCGGTCCGTCCATGAAATCCTGTCGACATGTAAATAAAATCTTATCAGTATACATTTCCGATAATGCTAGAACCGCTTATTAGCTCTGATACCAAAAATGTCAACACCCATTTCCATTTCGATAATCGAAGAGTAATAAAGTGGAATTCAATGGGCATACAGAAAAGTACAATTATACTGATAAAAATATTTGTTTATAATTTTGATATCGTTCGTTGACAAAAATAGAAAATACAGCGGAAGTTTTAATATTTACAAATTTCACCAAAATATCACAAAATAGACTAATTATGACCATGATCTTGTCCTCGTCTTGAGACCCGTGCCTCTCACTTTCCGGTGTCTACATCTTTTCCTTTAGACCCACTGGTACCCGCTGAGGTGTTTATTAAAAATAGGGTGAGATTCCGAATAACCTCAGTAGAAACATGCTATCGTTTATAGAAAATGCGAAAAGTAAATATGATATATGTCATGTATGCACCAATTAATGGATATTATAAACATATTATATGCATGTATACATGAGTAGGGCCTAGCCCCACTATTCTACACTGGTTGGGTTCTCACCAACTCCACTGTAAGTGCTTCTCACACTTCTGGCACCTTTCTGGGAAAATCATGTTGATTAATAAAGCGTATTTACAAACATTGGCATCCATACAATCATATAACTATGGCATAATGTATGAAGAATAATGTCCCTACCTCAACGCTTTATAATCCTCTGTTTAACGGTGTCTCGTAAAATGTGTCGTTCCGGCTCTCAACTTGGTCCTAAAATATTAAATATAAAAAAAATAGGCCATAATCTATCCAAGTATTATTTTAAAATCTTCCACAGTGTTTCTTGTGGTAATATTAGTCTATAGTAAAAATTTACTAAAATACCCTTGGGACCTTGGCTCGGCCCGGCCCGGCCCCGCCGTATCCGGCCTGATGGCACGTTTTCCCAAAATTTTGACCAAAGCTATTTTGACTTATTTTTGCCCAAGGAATCTATTTCTGGGCTCGAAATCACCAAATTCACTATCAAATTACGAAAATACCCTTAACAGCCCCTATTTAGGGATTTCAGTGGCGTTTTCGTAATTATGCTTTTTCGGCTTCTACCGAAAAAGTGCCCAACTATAACCCCACCTATTTTTTGCCCACTGAGTCCAATGGAACCATTTATTTCATGAAAATCCAACTCCTAGTACCAGTTCTGGTCTGGCCGAAATATTGAAGGGAAAATAGAAAAATGGAGCTTTGTGTTTTTGCTTCCAAAACTTGTACTTTTCTACTTCTAATCCTTAGTTAACTCATTTAAACACTTCATAATCATGATTTAAAGGATTTTGGGCAGCATAACCCCTTAAGGTTATGGCTTTTCTAATTTTACAACTCAACCCAAAATTCACAAAACCAAACAATAATCACCAACAACAACTTCAATACACTAAGAAGTTGAGATTTTGGAGATTACCTCTTGATCTTTGATGTTTCTCTCTCTAGTACATCCTCTCTCTCTCCTCAACCTTGAAGATTAGCTTGCTAAACCATGATTTCCATGAAGAATAAGAGATTAGAGGATGACCACACAAAATAAGAAGCTTAAATCACTTTGGAACACAAGCTCTTACCTTGATTTTCTTCCCCTTGCTCTCTAAATCTCAAGAGCTTCACAAACTCACTCTCTCTTCCTTTTCTCTATGTCTTGTGCGTGAAGTGTGCATGAAAGAGGAAGGAGTTTGTAATATATTTTTTTAGTCTTCTTCCTTCCTAACCATTGATTTAATCAAGGGCCCAAGTTGTGACACATGTCACCATCTTCTCTCCCCTCACAATTACTCCTTTGTCTTGCCATTAATTTGAATCAATTGCTTCCTTTGCTTGCTCCTAAAAACCCATCCCCCCTTCTCCTCTTACAAGTCAAACAAGCTCCCTTCCATGTAATCAAGTATTTCATTCCTCCACTCAAGCTTATCCCTCCATTATGCACTCAACATGAAATTTAACACATCACTCAACCATGCCATCATGTTTCTTATTTCTTCACTCAAGCTTCCATCATCATGTACTACACCATCATTCCATTTCTGTGTACACTCAATCTTGGTCATGATTTCCTTCTACTTGTGACATGTGATCAGGTATCAATTAATTTTCCCCTCTTTCTTTCATGTTGGACGAAAATTAGAGAGAAAGAGGAGAGAAAATTGTTTTGCACAATTCCATAATTCACACAATTGATTTTATGTATAATCCCCCCTTAATTTCTCAATTCTTGATTTATTCTACCAAGAATAATCCCATTATGCATTTTCCTTTATTTTCCTTGATTAATTGAGATTAACTCCAATTAATTGGAAAATAATTAATCTTGGGCTAAATTGGCAAAATTATGATTTTGATATCCCCTTTGTAATTTAATTCAATTTTTGAATTAATTTTCCCATTTCCTTATGAATATGAATATTTCAAAATTCACAAGATCCAAATTCATGAATATTCACCACTTTATTGAATTATTCAAATAATTACAATATAGTTTTGATGAATAAAATTTGGGGTGTTACATTAATCATCTTATCTTATTTTTCTTCCCCCTCATGAATCCAAATAAGTATTAATTACAAGAGCATGTATGTAAGTATGTCCTATGTACTTAATACATGAAGGATTCTTTAAATTTGGGAATGTCGTCATAATATTAATATTAGATACAATGTATTCCATGTGTTACTATTTAATAAATGAGAAATTTTGTCCTCCCATTTTGTGTCTTCATGATTGTCCCTTACTCTTCTAGAAAACGAAAATAAGATATAGAAAGAAGATATTATTTAGTCATTATATTTCATTAAGAGTAAAACATTTTAACCGCCTCTTGTTTTACTCTAAACCCTAAATCCTATCATGTAACACATATTTTGATCTAAGAGAGGTTAATATAAGTTTTCAAAATAGATAGAAAGTCCATATAATTAAGGCAAAACAAAGAGATGATTAGAAGATTTTCTTTATTTCTTCGATATATTTCAACACATTTTAGTAGGATTTAAATATTAGAAAGATAAGTTCAATCTTTTATAATCATTTAAACTAATTAATATATATCTAGTTCTTTCATGAAAAAATGGAGAAAATATCTTTTTCATAAACCAAAACCTTCTCAGTTTCGAGTTGTTATTTAACTTCTCAAAATATATTTTTTTATAACACTTTATAGGTGTTTTTTCTTGATCATATTACCAGATATTCAAGTAATTAACTAATCCAAATTGAGGGCGACTAAGATGCCTCTTCTCATGGTTCTTTTTAACAAGGTGGGATTTGAATTCAGTTCACCCCCTTTATAATCTAGCTAATCTACCACTAGACTAAGTAGCCTTAAAGTATTTTTCAAAATATTTTATCACATTAATCCTAAAATCACCAATGAAAATATGCTATTAACGCATACTATAATAATCTAAAAACGTTTTAAATTTATCGATTACCTATAGTGTTAATTTTTGAGATTCGACTCCCAAATGCCAAACCCAAAGTAAAAAATGTTTCTTTTTGATTTCTCATGATTTGGGCTTAAGCCCTGTTAACTCTCAGAAATTGATAATATTCCAACATATTTTCTTCTATTTTTAACTATTTTTTGGATTCAAATTGAGTATAGAAAGAGTTAATAGAAGAAAATGTGCATATTAGAGTAACAAGCTAAATTTGAAGTAGAACAATATATTTGTGGGCTTTAGTTCAAAGGAAAAGTTAGAACTTATGCATCCTCTCTTTTGTAGGAGGATAGAGACATGTTTGGAAGCTTTTAAAGGATTGAAGATCAAGAGGGTGGAAGATGACAAGTCAAGAGCTAGCTAACGGGCCAAGAGGAAGTTGTTGTGTTGTTGGCTTCAGCCAACAATACATGTGCTGAAGCCAATAGGAAATTGCATTCACTGTGCCATATGCTTCAGCCAACAGCATAGGTGCTGAAGCAGGCGAGGTCGAAACTTACTATGTCATATGCTTCAGCACCCAACCCTTGGCTGAAGCCAACCAGGACCAGAAATTACTGTGTCATATGCTTCAGCACACAACTATGTGCCGAAGCATACGATAGACTATGCAACCATGATTTTATTTACTGAAACGCATGTGTAGGGTATTTAAGCAAGGGATAGGCCAAAATTAGGTCATTATTCAGTTTTCAAGTGTTCCTAGGAGTTGGGTGTGCTAGGGTTTTGCCCCCTTGAAGAGTATTGAGCTTGCGTTGGAGTCTATAAGCAATTTGGGGCTCAAATCCTTGGTTTTTCTCATTCCTCTTCTCTTTCTTTGTTAAGTTTCTGTAATGGCTGTAATTATTCTGCATAATTGTAGCTTTCTCATGACTTTGTGTAGCTAAACACCTCATTTTAGGGTTGTTTCGAACCCTTGTATAGATTAAGTACTCATTTTCCCCTTTATATTTGTGATTAATGAGGAGATTATGCTGATTTTACTCTTAACTTCAAGCTTCTTGTTGATTGGCCACCAATAAGATTGTTGGGTTCACTTGATCAATGCTTGAGAGAGCTAGATTAAGTATAGAACTTGAATTAAATAGTGTGAGAGCTTGAATTTGTGAATTGAATGGATAGCTTTGTTAACGAGGTAGAGATACACTCATTGACCTCACATAGCCAAATAGGATTTGCAATGAAATCAAGGTTTGATTAGTTAATTAAGAGATTAATGAATTAATTAAACTATACTCCTATTTGGAGACTTGAGAGAGCACTTATAGGTAAATTAGTATCCTTGGTTAGTATAATCTTTCATTAAGTAGCATATGTTAGGCGGATTTAGTGAGTGCTTTTGAAATATAAGGGGGATAAACAATCCTAAACTTCATTAAATACTTGAATTCAAATAATCATTTGCTTTTATAAATTTTAATCTAAAGGTAGTTTTGAATTTCTCTTTCACCTCATTCCACATGTTTTTTTTTTGGTTAAACTTGATCAATCTTAAATGACTCCATTCAACCTAATTAAACATATGGTTACATTGGTTAACTCGCTTTTGTCATAGTCCTCGTGGGAACGATCTTGACTTATCACTTTATTACTTGTGACCCGTATACTTGTGGAAGCTAAACGGCGAACAAGCCCGCATGTTATTCCCTACCAGAAAAGACCTTATTCACTTCAAATTTGCATTACTCTACCCCCATAAAAAATTTTACTGTTAAAATATCAAATATACTCAGATACAATTAGTTGCATGCACTAAAAAAAGAGTTGAGCAGTATGATTTGTTATAAACTTCATATTACATACCATGTTCTAAATATTAAACATTAAGAATTTTGGTCATAAATATTTGTTCAAAATATGTTTGAAATGTGGGTAAAAAAAATATTTCCCCGAAAGAACATTGGCACTTTGGTAATCTTGTATGCATAAGACAATAATGAAATTCAAATATGTGATTGAAAAAACGTTGAGAAAACCTAACCAAATTAAGCTTGTGAGCATTACATAAAATCGAGCTCAATGACGGCTAGACTCAGGTTCAACCCGACTCAATCATTAATAAGAAATTTCCAGTCTAAATCAAAAGCCATTAACAAAATCGATTGATGCTTGAATCGTCCGATCAATCCAATTTTTTTAATTATTGATTTTTATTTCAGATTTTTCAACCATACACTAATGATTAAAGCAATGTGTAAAAAGATAGGATCATGTGTATTGTAGAGAAGATAAGAAATAAGTTGAATAGTTCATCTTATATATATATATATATTATTGATTACAAATAACCGTATCAACATTAGAAAGTTATAAAAGAATTATGAACAAGATAAATATGAATAGATAATAAAATTAAAATTTATTCTCAGGGGCCCAAAATCCATGAAAACCTAGAGGGAAGTTCAAATTCCTTGGGATTTCTATTCTGGCCACAACCGCATTGCTTGCTCCAATCTTCTTTGCATTTAAGATCACCAGATAACATCTCTGCATTGCCACTGCATACTGCACAATAATCAACCCAAAACCGAAACAAAAATTAGCAATTTTTATTATATAACAATTAAATTCCCAAACTAATAAGCCAATTAATTAAAAACACCCTTTTAAGCATAAAATTTAAGATGAATCATATTGTTTTTGAAAAATGAATAGTATAGCTTTTGATAGATAGTAAATTTTGTATAACATTGATGTGTGTGTGCGACTACCATGTCATATAAAAATATATTAAAAAATCATGGGCTCACGTATTATTCGGGAGAAATTTTCATTTCATCACTATGTAAAAGCTTTAAACAAATGTGTACCTTTAAAAATATGAGTAATAGTATTAAAAAAGGGAAATTTTGGGAAATGTCCTCCAATGAAAATTTAATTGGTAAGAATAACTTAAATAAGTGTCGGAACTCTGTGAGTACAAAATTTATAGGGTAACGATGTTTTCTATGTATAAAAATTTATTAAGTCTTTTTCACCCAAAATTTTTAATGGAGGATTCTTCTCCAATTTTCCCATGTACTTAAAAAAGGTAGAAGGATTAAAAGTACAAGTACTTACATAAAATAAATTAACTTATGAAATTATATATTACTCCTTCTGATAATAAATATAAGAACTAGTTACAGGATTTGTTTTGATTCTAAATATAATATTTGAGTAATACACTATAAAATACAAAATGTGTAATCCTTTTCGTAAACAATTATATTGATTGCACGTACAAAAAAGGCAATCTTGATCAATGAGAACAATTTTCAAGTAAATAATTAATTAAAGAGATATTTTATTAAAATCAATGTGTACTTATCACAAATAAACAAACTAAACTAATTTTTTTAAATAATCTCTATAAATTAGTTATCTGTTTCATATATTTAGGATCGAAGCAAGTATTGCTTACCTCTACGACAAGGAGGTATCCATCGTCTTCTTCTCCATCATGACCATGACCTTTGAGAACAAAGATAGGTTCCCCAACAAATCTGCGAGCTCCAACAGACCAAGTTTGAACAGAGCCACTTGATAAATCCAACTTCACAACTGTGTCAAATGGGAAATGTGGCAATGCTTTGCGACGTCCTAATGTAGTTGCTGCATAAACATATCTGTTCTTTTTCCCAGAAAATGATGGATTTATTACTGGAAAATCTGATGACTTTTTCCACTGTTTCATACTCTTTACACTACATTCCTCGCGTTTGTGATCGCTGTCTAGCTTTATTGATACCTGTGATTCTTCATTTTCATCATCCACATTCATATAACAAAATTTAAAAAACAAAACAAAAAAAGAAAGAAAGAAAGAAAGAAAAAGAGTGCTTTTGTATTCATATTAGACAAAGGGAGAAAGATTTTAAAAAAATCACCTAAAGCTTGCAAATCTTAATTTTAAGACCCTAAACTGGTCTAATCATCCTAAAGTCTTTAGCATTTAGTCTAAAGATTAAATTTTGTAATAAAATTATCTAAGTGCCCTTAATTAGAAAAAAAAACAAAATGGCAACAATTTAACAAGTAACATATTTAACTCATATTAAATAACAATAACAACTAAGACAGTGAGAACTAATTTCAATGAGACTTCTTACTGCAGACAACAACGATTTAAAAAGTAACAATTTAACTTATTAAAAAGCAATAACAACTAAGACAGTGGCAACTGATGTCACTTAATGCAGTTAGATCATTAACAAAAAGAAAACTCAATTCCGGGATAGTCCCTAAGGATTTCATAGAAATTAAATCATTTCAACGGTTAATTTTAGCATTATCATATTTTGATGGCCATTATATCTTTATCTCCCTTTCATATTCATATCAGTAAAGATTTTTTTGACAAGTACAAGTATCCTCACATTAGTAGAGATCTTATTCGAGGCATTATCAGATATCTCTTCAAGGAGGGATTTAAACATTGGTTCATCATATTATAAAAAATTAAACTAACTCTTTCCTCTAGACCTGATCTATTGGTTATTAGTTAAAACTTAAAAGTGAAGTGGAATCCAAATTCCTCGATATAATTATATATGCACTCCGAAACTGGGCCGGCCTGTCCATGCATTAAAACTGGGTTTGTACCTTGACAAGATGAGGTAACTCGTTTTCGCCTTCTTTCACATTCATGATGGAAGGGTCAAGCTTTTGTTGTTGCCAATTGTAACCTAATGCATATATAGAATAAAAATATCTTCAGTTTTGCTAAACGACACAAATCTCACTCTCGTGGATACTATTCCTTTGTGTGAAAAACCGGCACAACGTAACCACGTACCAAAAAGGCTGCGGAAGTTGAACCATTGGTAAGAGCAAGCAGCGGCTTGGATGTGAATGTCGAAAGTGCCCTCAGAATCATTGGAAATTACTTCGAAGGCATTGGCCACGTGGAGGAACCAGAGTTGAGAAGGGGCTTTAACCGGAACAGTCCAGTCTCTACTTGAAGAAGAAGAAGAGCTTGGGAAGCGAGGCAGCAAGTAAATAGGTGATGTATGCTGACTTGGATTCACGGTTAATGCTGATATCATTGGCGACACTCCGCACACTGCCCCCATTGACCCTGTGATATCAATTCAGGGGGCAATTATGTCATTTTACATGATACCGGTCAAGTGGAGGAAAGACACAGGAAAGGAATTCATATTCAAGATTTTATAATACGTATTTGGATATTTGAAGTCCGAAACACAAATACACGTTTGGCGGAGGCAAATTAGGCTATACTAATCCTATGTATTTAGGCCCAAATTCATGTTTTAATGCATAATGGGAAGTCACGAACGTGAATAGTGCATGAAAAATTCTTGATGTGATTAAAGGTGACATTCTTGGATTTACAAGAGGCATTATTGAAGATTAATCTACTCAGAGGTCAATTTAAGTGAATTTGTTCATTTATCTTGAAATAAGAAATGTTGGAGATGTTTACCTAATACATCGAGTTTGATGCGATTGGCAAATATTATATAGTGAGAGTCCGTGAAGGCCCAATCGTGGATCATCAAGTGGTCTGCAATCTTGAGCTCTTGTTTATGTACTAACTTGAACTCCGAGTCATATTCTGCAACATTATCACCATTAACACGGTTAATTTCATCAATAAAAATGCTCGCATTAAAATTTTAAAGGTTAACAGAATATTTACAAATACTAACATTTTGAATTTAATTTTTAAAATAATAATGATTGGTATATAATTAAGGGACTAAATTTTTTCTTACCTTGATTATGGGACTAAATTGAAACTTCATATATAATTAGAGGTCACAAAAAATGAAATTTTAGTGAAATATGAATTTAAATCTAATTAATATGATGGAAATATTATAAATTTATAATTTCGATGTTTCCACTTACCGCAAAATGTGAAATTGCTACGTGGAAGAAGCATATCCTCTGCATTGCATGACACCGTAAGAAGCCTGTTCCTGCTAGCATCCACCTTATAATGAGACAAAAGCCTCCTTGGGGGCATCTTAAACACTCCTGATATATAGAATATGCCCTCATTAATTAATATAATTACTTACTAAGTTAAAACTCTAGTATTAAATTAATGACATATGCCAGAAAATTATTGAATAAAATTAAATAACATATGGTGTATAATACAATAATGTGCTTTGATATTAACTATACATTAATTAACGTTAATATACCAGTATCAGTTTGGATTTTATGATGTTTTATAGCAGCAGCATAATAGTGCTTTATTCTGCATCTGCACAGAAGTGTAGATTATTTAAATTTGATACCAATAATTCAAATTTTATTCGTTTATTTTTTACTGATAAATATTATTTAAATTCATTAATAATTTTTATTATTTATATTTATGAAATGAATCAAATTAAAATTTTAAATGTATTAGCTAAATCATTTTAATATCTGATAAGTTAAGTGTACAATATAATTGTAATTATGATATCAATCCTTCTTTTTGTTTGCACCAATAACAAACAATTTGGTGTCTCTATGTAGAAATTATCGATATAATCAATACCAATATCAACAAAATATAAAAATTCCATTAGCATCTAGTCTCGATGAATAAATAATTATGAACGACATTCTATGGTTTTAAGGGGAAAGTGAAAAAGATTAAAGATTTTTCAAATACAAAAAAATATTATTTTTTCTCCACTTTCAAAGTAAGAAATGATTTGATCTCCAGACAAAAATTAAGCCGTGTGTCATTACTAGAAGCACTTGGCCCCCGCATATTTCTATATATATGTGCAAGAATTCAAATGCACAAACAAAGGGAAAATTGTAAATTGGCAAATAATGCCAAAAGTTTCAACAGAGTTTTGTTTCCCAAAAGAAACAAAAACTAGGAGACAATAATAATAATGGTTTGTGACGCTATATTTTTCCCAATATAAAAGTTGGTTATTATTTTTTTTTAATCAGAAAAAGGCGGCTATTATTGAATAACCCGTTTCTGAATGGACAATATGCACTATATATGTATATTTTGGATTTTACTCTCTCGGTCTCTCCATTCTTAAATTTTATAAGAGTTATCTATAACTAATTTATAAAGATTAAGAAAATTAGTAAAACTAGTTATTTATAAAAAAAAAATATGGGTGATGGTTCTCTAAAGCACTCATTTTAATTATTGGTACTGAAAATTACTCCCTTAATAAAGAAAATTTTAATATATATAATCAATAAAGACAATTTATGAAAACAAATTACTCTTCCAATTTTATGGAAACTTTTCAATTTGTTCACTGCATTTGCTTTGATACTTTGTAAACTTTTTCATTTAAGTAATATCATTTTGTCTTTTTATCAAAAGAAAAAAAACAAATTACTCTTCCAGACCTTAATGCTAAATCTGATAAGGAAGTTGATATTAGTCTTAAATATAAGATTTATTTTACATATTTATCAATTTTTTTCTTAAATTAATCCTATTGATACTCCCTTAACACTTATCAAGTCGAAGAGAAAATGATGAAATTAAGGAAGATGATTAGGGCTTTAAACAAGACATGTTATATTAACTAACTTAACTAATCTAATCATATTAATTAATTAGGTCTTATATTAAGATCACATGAGTATAAATTTGGGATATGAAGTAAATTAAGATTTTATATTTAAGATCAAAATAAATTTTAATGCACTCTCTATTAACTCTTATATTTAAGATTGTGTAGAGGATTAATGGGTTGAGTAATACGTTTGTGTTGCGTACTACATGTCCAAAAACCTCCTAACAACTCCCACTCATCAAACTAATACTATTTCTTTTGGTAAATTTTTTTTATTTGCTCATTATTCAACATCATTATCACAAGCAACTTGGCCACCCGTCTCTATTATATATTATTTATATATAATAATCAATAATCAAAGTGATAGGATATATATAAAGAGAAAGCTTATTGTTTAAAAATAAGAAGTCAATGTTCTGCCCACTAGTGGATGAAAAATCGTTAATGTTTGATGCAATTCAAACTCTTGCATATATGCACAGAGAGTGGCTTGCTTGTTTCTACTTCCATAATTTAATTTAAATATTTTTAATTTGAAAAATGTGCTTAGGAAATTTGTGTGTGTGTGTGTGTGTGTGTGTGTGTGTGTGTGTGTGTGTGTTTTCTATGTTCAAGTAATTAACTATAATATTACAATGAGCTATGAAAAAAAAAAGTAATGAAAAACTAATTGTAAATAACATGCAATGTCAAAAATTTTACATGCCTTTGAAAAAAAAACAATTGGATTCAATTTGAAATTAAACTACATGATTTGATTATCAATATATCAATATATATATGCACACATTAATAAATGATTTGACTTGATTGAAATCTATAGGAAGTGGCGACGTTGCTTATATTATAAAGAGTGAACCATCTTAACTTAAAGAATATCTTTGTAAAATAATGAAATGAAATAAATTTATCTTTATTTTATTATTTTTCATTTTCTACAGTATGAAGTATAAATTTTTAATTATACTTGATTTTTTCTTTAGAAAAAATCTTTATTTTTATATAGTATAAAAGATACAGATCAAGAATGGAAAAAGTAATATATATCCTCTTGACTTATGTAATATTTCCATGATCTTTTGCACATCATAGCAGTGCAGTTTTGATTATTTTTGACTGGCATCTGCTTTAATTAGTTGACACAGACATTCATTGGAAAAATAAATAAATATTTGACACAAACACTCAGACTCACTCCCACTTAATCATCATTATCACTTCCATGAATGTATGCGTGTTTGAAAAAAGACAATTTGTGCAATATAGAAGCTACATCCAACTATTATAAAATATAAAATATACAAGCATATTAATGATTTATATGTTATGTATAACTTTAGTGAAGCTCTTTTCGGACTCTATACAATATTTTTTTTTTAATTCTTTTCACATATTTTCATTGTTTCGTTTGACTTTGTTTATACATTTCAATAACATTTAAATGATAGAAAAGTAATGTGTTTTTCAAACACTTTTAATTATTGTCTATCTCATCCATCACATGGAAAATTTAGTTACTACGTATTATATTAATTAAATTATAAGTGCTTATCTTTGCAAATTAAGATTTCAACAAAATTACTACTGTTTATAACTTATAAATAATATAGTAATATATAAATTATATATTATACTATTTTCATATGAATGCATACTATTCATATTTATTATTACATAGACTTTATTTTCCTGAGGTATAGAGCATATTAAATAGGAATAAAGAATTATAAAGTTCTTAAATTATAAAAGCAGAGTTAATAAAATATAAAGTCTTTTTATTTTTCCAAGTGAAACCTATTAAAATTGTCTTATAAATATGATAAGAGGGTTATATAAATATATTGTATTTGATTTTACATTAATTTTAAATAAAATCATATTTTTTGAATATTTGGAAATCACCAAAACTCTTCTCACATACTTACATCGTAAATCATAAAAAATATTATAAAAATTAATGGGAACGTATAAACGAGTAAATAGAAGAAGATAACGTACCATACAAAATAGGCTTCAAGAGTCCGGCTGCGAGTTCCCATGCATCACCATCAAAATAGCTCTTGGCCGAACTCAAATCGAAGCGGTCCATGTCCATCATATCAAACCGTCCCACGGTATCCAACGTACCAGATTCGATCTCATAGGGATCCCCACCTTCCCTGAAACACAATAACTTGTATCCCCATCTGAGAACGCTAGTATTAGCCACATTCTTCAAGTGGTCTTTGCTTACTTCACAACTGATTTTTCATGGTTCATATGTTTTTCTTATTATAAAATTTCTTCCCAAAACTTTTATCAAACGATGGTCCTCCGAACCAAAATAAATAAATAAATAGATAAATAAAGCTATCAGAGACTATATATACATACGTAAAAGGATGGTTCTAGAACTAAACAAAAATCGAAATGGGAAGCATGTCATGTCACATGTGGAGATGGTTGGGGGTCAATTTGTTTTTTAAACTTCCCATAAATAAAAATATCAATGTTTGAAGTGCAAAATTGATCTAAGGGCGATGTACATAGAAATATAAATATCTTTAGAAAAATTAATATACAAATTCTTATAATTTCACTTCATTTTTAATTAAGTCTTAAAATTTTCCCTTATTATTTTGTCTTAATTTATAGTTTTGTTAATTATAGTTGTTGGTCCATATACTCAATTTATTAATTTGTAAGACAAATGTGTTAGTGCAAGTGTTTTACCCAAGAGGGGGGTGAATTGGGTGATTAAAAATTTTAACTAAATATAACAATTAATCGAAGTTGAGAGTTAGAAGAATATCACCGAAATATACAACAGAGATTTATACTGGTTCGTTCACAATCTCTTTAACCTACGTCCAGTTCTCAGATTATCTCTGAAATTTTCACTATATCTTCCAAGATTCAGTGGATTCTTGGCATCTCAATACACTATAAGTTACATCTTTGGACACTTACTCCTCCTTACACAATGTAAACCAATACCTAACTTAAAGTCCCACTACCTTAAACTATCTCAATAAAGTGTATAGAGTTTTTGATGAAATTCTCTCTCAAAGAGTAGATAGATAAAACTAAAGACCAGAAGTTATATTAGGGAATAATAGACAAGTAGAAAATAGAGCACTTAATGAGCAAATTAAATATCGTCGTTGGTTGGTTGCTTTATCTTGAATGCTTTTGTATTTATAGATAGAGGATGTTTGAAGACCGTTGTAAGTATTCAAATTTGTCGGTTAGGGAATAAATGTAGCCGTTGATGAAAAAGAATGTTTGCGTCACTTCTCTCTACTACACATTTAATGTTGCTTTTAGATTTTTGATCTTCAAGATTTTGCATTTAATTCGTTGTTAAAGCACTTGAAGCTCACGAGGAAATAAGATTAGCAACATTTAGGAATAATAAAAGATTCAGGAAGTAACTCAAGATGTAAAGAATGAGTATTGAATTTCCCGAGACGATGAACTTGGATTTTGATATCTTCACTCGAGTGTATCTCCTCATCACTTGAAGTGATTCTAAATCACTCGAGTGTTGATCTTAGTCACTTGAGTGATATGTGTCACACTCTTATCTTATTTTCAACTATTTCAGAGTATTTTCGGAAAACGATATGTGGTTCGATGGGCAACACAGTAATAGCATAAATATACTGATAATAAGTGCATGATTACAGAAATTCCCCATAAGGGTTCGTAATGATAATTACCATCAGTGTAGCCACACATGGCTACTTGGTTGTCTAAACCCGTCCCAATGAAACGAAGACATCTTTCCATCTACGTTCCACCACTGCATTCCCCTTGTATGGTTCTCTTATTTGTTCTTAGCATACCTTCTGTCTTCACCTGTCTACATTGTTGGTAGGGGAGGGTGAGATTCTAGAAAATATCAGTAGAAAACAGATACCATAATACTGCATGATAGATGCTATGTGTATGACATGTTAGCTTTATCTAGATGTATGGCCCATAATGACATTTCTACATGCTCAATGTTTCATGTAAAAAAACTATGGCCACAACAAAATAGAAACAGAGCTTCATTTATTCAAATATGCTCTACACATCAAATAAAGCAATCACATACATCAATACACAAGCAAAGATATCAAATACATGCAAGTCAGGTAAGTCCCCTACCTCCAGTCTTTTCTCCTTGATTTACGTGCCAGCAACTCAGGTTCTCAACTCAGTCCTACAATTCCAAATGTACCATTTAGACACTTCCATAGTTTTTCTAAGGGTTATGAGTCTATGTTAAAAAATTACTAAAATGCCCCCAGGGACTGGACCTGACCCAGCCCGGCCCACCATACCCGGCCGACTGTACTTTTTCTGAAATTTTAACATCGGCTATTCTAATATATTTTTGTCCAAGGAATCCATTTTCGAACTCAGAATTATCAAATTCAATGTCAAATTATAAAATTACCCTTGGCATCCCCACTTTAAGGGTTTTAGGGGCGTTTTCGTAATTATACTTTTTCGGGCTTTTCCGAAAAAGTGACCAACTGTAACCCCACCTAATTTCCCCTTATGAACTAAATGGAACCATCAATTCATTGAAAATCTAACTCTAAGACTCATTTACAGCCTTGGCTGAAATATATGGGTTTTCTGGGGGAAATCGGGGTTTTGCTATTTCGGCTCTGTCAACGAGTTCTTTTCTACTCCTAACCACTTTATTGACTATTCCATTATGTTACAACTACCATTTAGCACCAATTTGGGCAACATAACCCCTGGGCCAACCCATTTTCAAAAGTTAAAACCAATGGTAATCCGGCGAAATTTCACCGATTAAATTGCCTACAGTAGTTAGAATAGTCAATATATGAAGGTTTGGATGTTACCTGAAGCTCCCACTTGCTTTTCATTGACTTGGCTAAAAACCCTAGGTGCTCAACATCCAAATTTGAGCCTCCAAACCTTAAATCATATGAAAAGGAAGCTTAAGGAATGGAGTTATATGCATTAGGAACCGATTTATCAAAGAAATCACTTACCTTTGTAAGGTTTTTCCTCCCCTTTTATCTCTCTAAAATTTCACACTTCCTCTCTCTATGTTCAGCTGTGTGCATCTAATATGGCTGAAGGAAGGAGAAGAATGGTGTTTTATATTATATATTATATGATATTTAATTATTAATTTAATTTCCAACAATCTCTGATTTTTACAAAATTTTGGCAGATTTCTATCCAAAATTTGAAAAATCATAACTAATTCTAGAAAAATTGAATTGGAGTAATTCTAAAGGCTATAGAACCCTTATTGAGTCTAGTTTCAAAGAAAAATATAGAATTTAGCCAAATGGAAGCACAAAAACCCCCAAAATTTAAATCATTGAATGTTGTTCCAGAAGCTTTCTAATTTTTCTGGGCTAACTTCAACAATTCATATCTTTTTACATATAGCTTCAAATGATTCATATGACCTATCAAATTAAAGCTCAGGATGTCTACTTTCACCCTGAAAAATTTCATAATTTTTACTCATTATTTGTTCATACAAAATCATATGACAAACTCACTGCCTTACAGGAAATTTCACTGGAAGCATAATCATATTCTCCAAAATTCACCATTTTACTTTCTTAATACCCCAAAGATATAAGAAACATTAAATAATAGATTTAGGACACCTGTTAAACCAAGACTTAGCAGTCCACTTAGTTTTGGCTTATTCGCCAGACTCCAATCCCAAAATTCGGGATATTACAATAATAGCTTTGGCATTCTAAATTTTATCAAAGAAATTAGTAGGGATAGTTTTTGAAAAGTTAAGTATCACTCGAGTGCTTAGAATTAGTTACTCGAGTGATCTTTTGATGTCTAAAAAGTATATGAAATCACTACTGAATGTTTATCACTTTCTCATCACTTGCATAAATCTGTAAGAGATTACATATCACTCGAGTGATTGTTTAATTCACTTGAGTGATCTTCTTTGAAGATTACTTCACTTGAAGTGATATGAGAGTGACTTTTAAAATGAGTGCCATTACTTCAAGTGTTTTAATTACTTCTTATAACTCAAGTGATCTACTAATTCAGCTGAAAGAGTCAGCATCACTCGAGTGATCTAACTTTCAAAGCATATCACTCGAGTGATATGTTCCTCGACGAATATCACTCGAGTGATATTTCTTGATGATAAATAAATTTTATTCTATCATTCTATTTTTTTAAAAAACAATTTTTTTTTATTTTGTAGCAATTTACAATTTTACATGTTTCTAATTCATTATTTGTAGGCTAAATTATACAAAATTTCCTCTAAATTTTGGGTCGATTATATATAACCTCTTTAACATTTTAAAGTTTAAATTTAACTTCCATAACCTTTCATTTTTTAACTAATAACCCCCTACCGTTAAGTGACTGTTATCTTTTTAATGGGAATTACCATGTCAGATTATGAGATGACACGTATCGTCCTATGTGGTATCTTGTGTAAATTATTAATTTCATAAAACCTTCCTGAACTTTGATAAGTTATAAATAACCCCTTGACATTTCAAAATTTAAACTTAACTTCCATTAAATTTTGATTTATAATATAAATAAACCTCATGTTGTTACTTTAACCATTTTAATAAATTTATTATGTTTTTTACTATCATTTGTTAATTAAAATAGTTTTCTTGTATGGAAAAAAACTAGAAGAATAATATTTAAACAATATAAAAATAAAAATTTCATCATTTATATAATATTTACTTATTTTCTGAGGATTGAACAATGATAGTATAAAATTGTCATCATTTGTGTTAAATATACTCTTAGGATGATTGAGCATTGATAGTTTAAATATTATATTTTTGTTAGAGGATAGCTCTTGCCCTCATTAATTTTTTTATTAGTAATGAATATTTTTTCTTGAATTAGAGATTAAACATTTATTTTTATATTTTTCTAAATATTATTCTTCTAGTTTTTTTACTATACAAAAGAACTATTTTAATTGACAAATGATAGTAAAAGTTTTAATAAATTTATTAAAATGATAGAAAGTAATGGCATATGGTTTGATATTATAAATCAAAATTTTAAGGGAATTAAATTTAAATTTTGAAATGTCAGGGGGTTATCTACAATTGTTCAAAGTTCTGGGGGGTTCTCTGTAACTGTTTAAAGTTTAGAGGGCTTATATGAAATTAATAATTTACACAGGATGTCATGTATGATGACACGTGTCATCTCATAATGTGACATAGTATTTTTCATTAAAAACATAACGGTCACTTAACGACAGGGTTTTGTTTTTAGATAATACAATGCGAGAAAACCAATTACAACCTAGCACTAAATGCATCAAGCATATCCTTCTTTATGAAGGAGTCCAAATCTGGGAAGCTTCCTGTAACCCCCTGACTTTTAACACGTAATTATAATTCGATAACACATATTTAAATCAGATTAGAGACCATTGGATGCTTTAACCTCGTTTTAAACTTTCTGTCTTACAGTAAAATTTTCACAAAACTTTCAACAATCTTTTTCCCATCTTGGTCTCAATTTCAATATTCGAATATAATTACCTGTGCAGTTAATATACATTCAATCATATCAGAGTGTATAACCCAAATTCCCGGCAACTCCCGGGTTCTATACATATATAACCTGAAGGTTTACATATATCCACTAGGGGATTACACAACCAAAATCGAATACAACATTCCTATTTCAAAATATACAATAATCCCGAGTTCAAAATGGATAATCAATGTTTCCAATTCAACTATACACCCCTAAGGGTCCTAATTGCTCCGGGTTGACCGCGCCCTGTCTGAAATGTTAGTCATAGGAAAGAATGAGATTCGAGAGAATCTCAGTAGTAACAAACCACTCACACAATGCATGAATACAAAGCATGTATATAAATCACAACCAGCAACAGCAGCAGCAATCTCAAATATACATGGTTTTCACCACAAACGACAGCACTCACGGCTGTATGCACAATATGACAGCTCTCGCTGTAATCACTATCACGACAGCTTACGTTGTAATCACAATAACGAAAGCTTGCGCTGTAAATGATAGCTTGCGCTGTAAACAACAGCTATCACCAGTTGTAATCGCAGCAGCATCAAAGAATCATCACATAATAGTGATAACACACACATACAGAGCATTACACAAAGTGTAAGGGAGAGACTCACTACCTGATCCTTTCCTGATGCTCTTCAGCACTGCGGGCTCACGAGGATAGCAAATATCAAAACCTGTAATCAAGTTAGGGACAACCCATTAATCTCTGTCCCAAGTTTTATCTCTATTATACTTTAAGTTGGTTATCATTTGAACTCTTTGGGTCACTTTTATAGGTCAAACATATGCCTAAAGGGTTGGGGAAAGTTTGCCCAAAAGACCTTTCCAGAGGTTCAGAATGCAGATTTTTACTGGTTGGCCGCGGCCAGCCCAATCGTGGGCCGCGGCCAACAATGCACAGAAGGATTTGGGCCGCGGCCAGCCACCTTGGGCAGCGGCCAGAATTAGGTCAGAAAGTCTTGGGCCGCGGCCAGCCCCCAATGGGCCGCGGCCAACACATGGCCAGAAGGTTTTGGGTCGCGGCCAACCCTATGGCTGCGGCCAACTTGTGGCACTGACTCCTGGCTGATTTCAAACACTCATAACTTTGTGCACAGAACTCAAAAGGACTTAAACTTTATATGGATGGAAAGCTTGCAACATGAACCACAATCCTGGAAAGTTTCATAATATTTAGACATATTTGCTAGGTCAAAATGTCATGCAAAGTCAGGTCCCTGCACAGCATTCTGAACTTAACAAATTTCAAGACTTGACCAAATTTCCCAGATTTTGCCAATTGGCTCCCAATGATCCTTAATTTCAAATCACATACTATTTTCACACAATTTAGCTCAAGGAACACATTGGAGCCATCAAAATGACCATATTCATTATCCATGGGCATGTTCTACCACAATCACCACATGCACCTTAACATCTCCAATCAACACACACATTGCAATCCATTCCAACCCAAAATTCCAAGTCAATTCCAAGTGCACAAAGACACTCTATGACACAAATTTCCACACTAAACACTAACCAAGTCATGCTTTTCGAAATTTACCAAAAATCAGGGCAAATTCCAAAGTCCTCAAAACTCAACCAATGATCAAAGCAACCATACCAAAATGTATTAACTACTCACCTCTTGTGTCTTCCAAAGCCAACTTCTTGATTCTTCAACTTTCCAAAGTTCACAATCTCTCAACCACTACCAATGAAAATTCTGAAACCATAGGTTTAAAGCTCTCAACCTCTTACATAACATTAATAGAGAACATTTGAGCATACGGTGATGTTTACTTACCTCAACTCAAGCTTTTCTCTTTCTCTTTCTTGCTCAAGCTCAACAAAAATGGAGGTTAAATGAGAGAGAAAAAGAAAGATGATGATGCAGTTTTTCCCCTCACACATACACACTCATAGCCGACCTTGACAAGGAAAGAGAGAGGGAAGAATATTTGACTTTTGATCTAAGGGTCCTTATGATGACACTTGGCAAAATCTTACTCTTCCTACCATGAGTTCATATGAACTCATCCACACATGAGTCTACCTCTCCCTCTTTCAATCCAAGCTATTGATCTCAATTACCAAGGAGTTTCCTCTCCAGTAACTGACCAATCAATCAGTAAATTTACCGTTTTGTCCCTGATTAACACAATACTTACTAAACCATCATCAAACACATTTGCATCATAATTCATATTATTTACTTCAAGAGTGTTTAATTAACATTAATTACATCACTCGAAGTTATTTGCCCTTAATTACAATTCTGGATATTACACTTCCTGAAAAGGAATGAAAATCAAGCATATAGGAAAGAGCTTGATTGGCTAAAAAATCTACGGCTTCATTGGCATTGCTAGAGATATTATGTACTTTAACACACCAGTCACGGTTAAGCCAATCCTAAATGTTTTTCCACCAGTTGATGTTCCTCATGCAACCTTATGCAACCTTTAGTAAGTAGCTCCCTAACAGAAAGGGAATCAGTTTCTAAAATTAGTTTCCTATCCCCTCATTCCCAGGCAATCCTTAGACCTAGTAAGCAAGCCCACAATCTTGCTGATAAGTGATCTCCTTGGTCAATTCGGTGCATGAAACTTGCTAAAAAAGCCCCGTCAGAACTATGAAAGAGCCCCTACAACCTGCACTCATCATTAAATATGAAAAGGCACTATCCACATTCACTTTGCACCAACCCTATTCTGGAATTATCCACCGCCTAGCTACAACAATATTCAAGTTCTCCTATATTCGCGTACCATAAAGCTTGTAACTAACCGATTGAATAGAACCAAGGATTGCCATTACCTGTGCATAGATAGTACTATTTGGGAAATCTTTTTGTTCAAAAATTCTCAAATTCTTTTTTCTCCACAATAGCTAGCATGAAACAGTAAAAAAATTTGGCCACCGAACATGACACGTGGGATAAAAAAAGAAGAAGATTAGCTGACACCCACTCATGGCCATCAAGCATAAAGAAGTGCTAGATAAATTTACATGGAACCACTTGTACCTAATATTTACAAGCTTCACAGCAATCCCGAAGGACATGAGTATAGTTCGCTATCATAGATCGACAAACATCACAGCAATCACTAGCAGATAAGTTTCTTTTCAATCTTGCTTTATTAATAAGAAGCTGATTATGATAAAGTAACCATAAGAACATTTTGCATCATTGTGGGACTACTAACTTCCAGATTCTAGCCCATACATTATCCCTTATCGTTTGAGAATCTTCTAAGCTGCAATAGGCTGATTTAACCGAGAAGGACCCATCTCTTGTGCCTTGCCAAATCACGTCAGTATTAGACTCATTCCAGATTAGATTCACATTTGTCTTTTCCTAAGCTACCCTAATACCATTTCAAATATTAGATCTTTGTTTTTGCATATCAATGGCAGGTACCAAATCCTCTCCACAATTGTACTTGCTTCAAATGACTTGTACCCACAAAGAATCTCTTCTTTTCACAAGACTCCACCCTAGCTTTATGTGAAAGGCTTGGTTTTGTTTGCTAACATGACGAAGCCTTAAACCTCCTTTTGACTTGCTTATACAAATCTTATCCCATGAAATCATGTGCAACTTTTTTTTATGGTCAGATGAACCCCATAGAAAGTCCCTATTCTTTCTCTCTAGAGATGCATACTGCTAAGTGGCAATTATCACTACAAAAAAAACTGACTTTTGACGACTACTTTCAGCGGCAACTCTAAAAAATTGCCGCTGAAAATTGCATTTCAGCCACAACAATGGAAGTCGCCACAGAAAATTTGACTTACAATGGCGACAATGAAAAGTGACATTTTCAGCGGCGACAATAACCGTCGCTGCCAAAAACCATACTTTCAGCGGCAACTTTAATTTTCACCGTGGAAAGTCAATTTTTAGTTAATTTTTCTTATAGATTTTTTTATCACTAAAAACTGTTATGTTTTAATATTTTTGTTTAAATTTAATACTTAATATTTGAGGACACTAAATAAGTTATTTATTTTAAAGAAAAATAAGATAATAATACATTTGCAAGTGTGGGATCCCTCTACACAAGTTTCCTTCTCTGGCACACTTACATATTAAGATAAATTGATGAAAAGCAATTAGATTTAAAGGAGAAGAATATAAATTAGTGAACAAAACTGACATAGCTCATTCAAAGGGTAAATAGATATGAGATAAGGGGTTGTTAGGTAAAGTCTAAAATTTTAAATGTAGAAGCAAAACTAAGTTATGTTTAGAGAATACGTTTTTACAAGTACTATTTTACTTTGGTTAATGGACTTTATTTACCTCCTAAAATTAATCACAATTTACTAAAGGTTGTTTAATGAATAACGCGACCTATCGTCTGTTAGGTTCTTCAAGATTTATATTTCCCCACACTCCCATCAATTTATCTTTATATTTACAAATATTATATATAAATATATTTGTTACATATATTAATATATTATAAATAATATATAGATATAATATTTAAAATAAAAAACAAATGTAATATTTAATAATGCAAGTAATATTTCATAATATATATTTATTTGTGCTTGTGTTATATATATATATATTAAACACATATATTATTTTGCAATAATAATCAGCATGTTCTTTCTAGATTAGTGGCAAAAGGCATGGACACAAAAAGAGGTGGTATTGGGTTCAAACCTTGGAAGGACCATAAATGACTTAATTTTCACACAAATGTGGTGCAATGAGGTGGCGAAACATGGTGTGCTGTGAGGTGGCGAGGGATAAGGTGACATGTGGCCCCTGGTGATGATGTGGACAGCTGGCTACGAGTGGCTGTTGACTGCCGGTGTAATTTTTTTTTTAAAAAAACTGACACTTTCAAAGTATAGTTTTAGCTGCAACACAAATGTCACTGTTGAAAGTCACCTTTAGCGGCGGCAAAAGTCGCCACTGAAAGTATACTTTTAGCAGCAACAAAAATTGTTGCCACTAAAACTTTCAACCACAGTTGTAACAACAATGACTTGGCGACGACTTTTTGTTGTGGTTGAAAACCTTCAACAGTGACTTTTAGACTTTTCAGCGGCGACAAACTGAAAGTCATTTTTTTTGTAGTGGATGTCATTTGCACAGTGTAATTTTGAATATCAACTGTAATAGAAGAAATCAAAGTATGCCTCCCTGCCATAGAAAGTGTGCTAGCGTTCCAATTAGCTAACCTTTGTTGTACTTTATCTACCACTTCCTGACAAGTATCTTTGGTTGCTCATTTGTAAACAAGAGGAATGCCTAAATAGTAGGGCAGGGGCGTAATAGTTAAAAATAAAAGTCAATGGGTCAAATTTAAATTTTAAAATATCAGGGGATTATATGCAACTGACCCAAAGTTCAGAGAGGTTTTGTATAATTTAGCATTATTTATAACAATCCTGATTAACATATTATGGGTATAGAGACTAATTATAAGTACATAGACTAATGCAAATAATTATAAAAATGTGAAGACTCAATAAATAGAAAAAACTATAGGGATTTGATTAAAAATCAGAAATAACTATGATGAGTGATAGAATATATCTTCCCGAAAATATGACTTGGATGAAAAGAATTTTATCACTTTTGCAAGATAAATTATTTTGAATAACAATCTTCTAGAATTGGTCTTTCTAAACATACGGAGGTGGAGGGAAAAGGAAATTGGAAAACATGTTACAAATGAAATGGTTGGGCTTCAATTTGTTTTTTTAAAAACTTTCCATGTATAAATAAAAATATCATTATTTTAAGTGAAAAATTGATCTAAAGACATAAATAAAATATTTATTTTCTTGGAAAATCTTATTAAAATTAGAAAAAAAAATAACATACAATTCTCTATAATTTTACTTCATTTTCAATTAACCATTATAATTTTTCCCTTTTAAATTATATGTCATTATAGTTTCCTTGATTATTACAAGTATGGGTCCTTGCTGTACTTATTAGGGTTAATATAATATTTGGTCCCTTAATTTTACACTCATTTTGGTTTTGATCCTTCAAGTTTCAAACTATGGTTTTAATCCCTCAAGTTTCATTTTGTTTAAAATATTAGTCCCTATTCTTAGATCCCATATGTTTTGATGATAAAAAAGATTGGATTAATCATACAAAAAGTTTTGATAATTAAACAAAATGATTTGAACAAAGTAACTAAATTCTTGGTGACAGGGAAAAGCATTACTCGAGTAACCACTCAAGTAATGAAGATGAAGTGAAAGACGGAGCACAAGAAAATGGAACACTGTGACATTTTTAAAGACATTACTCGAGTGAGCACTCGAATAATGACCTCATTACTCTATGGACCACTCAGGTAATGTGTGAGAATTTGTTCCAGTACACTCTCTGTCAAGAATTGAGTAGGATTACTCGAAGGGATCACTCGAGTAATCCATAGAGTTATTTGAGACATTACTCAAGTGACCACTAGAGTAATTAGAGAAGAAACCATGCAGTAACTCTCAGCCAAGAATTGGAGGTCATTACTCAAAGGGATCACTCGAGTAATCTCCAAAGTTATTTGAAGCATTACTCGAGTGACCACTCGAGTAATCAGGTAAAGTCTAATAGAGCTCAGCTAAGATTTTCATGCAATTACTCGAAGGGTTCACTCGAGTAATCTCTAAAGTTATTAGAACCATTACTTGAGGGACCACTCGAATAATCAGAAGAAAAAGAGGCACTTACTTGATGGATTACTCGAGTAAGCAAGGTATATTATTGTCAGACCATGCTGACTTACTCTCTAGCTTATTTTTGATAAATTTACTCGAGGGACTACTCAAGTAATGAGCATGATCGCTCGAGTAATGAAGTACAGAAAGCATGATTTTAATCCAACGCTCATTGATTTGTTATCGATATGATTAACCCTTCATTGTATTAGTTTCCTGAGTATACTTGCAGAAAAACAATGAAGAGATCATGCATTGAGAGAGAACTCAAAATGCTTACCTATTGCAAATGGCTAGTTTTCAAATTTGAAGAACGGTTAAATGAAGCTGTGCTACTCTAACGGACATGTTTGAAATGCTTCCAATGGATACTACAAATCATCTATATATATGGAGCATTCAAAGAACAGAACACAACAACTGAGAACATGCAAACTTACGTTGATCATAAAATTCTTTCTGCTCTGTTTTCTTATACTCATTCATTGAACCTTGAGTTGGGGAGTTGATTACAAAGTGTAAGGGGGAGTGAGTGTCCAGTGAAGGAACTTGTTGTATACTGAGGTGCCAAGAACCCACTGAACCTTGGAAGATATAGTGGAACTCTCAGAGAAGCTCTGAGGACTAGACTAGGTCAAAGTTGTTGTGACCGAACCAGTATAACTCCCGGTGTACACTTCAATGATATTTCTCCTAGCTCTTAATTGCTTTAAATTTCCATTCAATTTTCATATACTCAAAGAAATTACTGGTATCACCCAATTCAGCCCTTATCTTGAGTGAAACTCTTGCACTAACATGTGGTATCAAAGCGTAGGTCTTCTTGTTTAGGTATAACAACCTAAGAAGGATCCATTGGCAAGCATAGGTGAAAGAATTCTTCCTGATGGAGCTTCTATCACTAGACCTCCAAGTTTCAGTGGTGAACACTTCTCTTTCTGGAAAGCCAAGTTTAGAGTATTCGTAATGGCTACAGAATATGGCATATGGGACGTGATTGAGTGGAAACTATAAAACTGAAAAGATTGTAGATTCATACAGGATTCATAAGACACCAGCAGAATATGATGAGAATGACAAGAAACTCATCACACTCAATAGTAAGGCAATTCTAATGATTCAAAGTGCCTTGAGTCAAAATGAGTACTTCAGGACTGCACACTTCCAACGGCGAAAGAAATGTGAGAAGCCCTGGAAATATCACATAAAGGAACTTCAGGAATAAAAGAAAACTGGATCAATACTTTGGTTACTGAGTTTGATTTACTTCGAATAAAATTAGGTGAGTCGATAGCTGAATTTGAACTTATATATACTCACCTTGTTAATCAACTTGCAGCACTTGGGAAAATCTATGATCAACATACCTAAGTATGAAAGATTTTGAATATTCTTTCTAAAGGCTGGGAGGCCAAAGTCACTACAATTGAGGAAGTAAAAGGTGAATCAATGCGATTGGTTGCTTCTCTATTCAGAAGTATTTCTGAATATGAAAGTAAATTAAAGTTCAAATGAGAACTACATGATATTGGTGACAAGAAGAAGAGAAGTTTAGCTCTGAAAGCAAAATAAGAAGATCAAGATGAGGATAAAGAGCTTGACGATGATGAAATGGGCCTAATGATAAAATAATTCAGAACGTTTTACAGGAAAGGCTAAGGATTCAAAAACTTTCAGAAAGGAGGAACAAGCAGTAAAGAACACATCATCTGCTATGAATGTAGAAAGCTAGGACATTTTAAATCAGAATGTCAAGAATTGGCTCAGAAGAATAAAGAAAAGAGAAAAGGAAAATTCTACAATAAGAAGAAAGCCTTTATATCTGCCATATGGGGAGATAGTTCATCTGATGAAAATAGCGATGATGAGAAAGTAGCCAATATTTGTCTAGTTGCTCAAGAAGAAACAGAAGAAGAGGTAACTGATTCTGATCCTACCTATGATGAATTACTTTCTGAATATAATGCTTTACATATCAAAGTAGTTAAAGAACTAGTTTATTTCAAAAAGAAAAACAAAATTCTTGAAGTAGAACTTAAAGAGAATTTAGAAAATGATTGTGAAAATTGTTCTTCTTTGAAAAAGAAAAATATTGATCTCAGGAAAACTCTTGAAAAATTCACCAAAGGAAGTGAGATGTTAAATTTGATTTTAAAAGCCCAACGATTTGTAGATAACCGGTCTGGTATTGGATACGATCCAAAATTAGATAAAAGGAAAGGAAGAAAGAAAGCAGGAGGTAAGACATATTTGAGTTACTTTCAGCATTCTGTTCATACATCAAATCCTTTCACATATTGCAATTACTGTAATAGAAAGGGTCATTATACTTCATCATGCATTTATAAAAAGAAAGGAAAAATGGGACCCTACAAATGGGTACCTAAAGGTTCATATGTTCAGAAGATATTCTGTACTAACCCAAAAGGACCCAAAAAGATATGGGTACTTAAGATTTAATTGTATTTGATTGCAGATATGTCTTAAAGCATCCAAAAACAACAAATGGTATATAGACAGTGGATGCTTGAGACATATGACTGGTGATTTCAAAAATTTTACCACGATACAACCTAAAGAAGGTGGAAAGATAAAATTTGGAGGAAATCAATCCGGAAAGATAGTAGAAATTGGTGAAATCAAAAATGATAAAGGCATACAACTCCAAGACGTATTTTACGTTGAAGGATTGTGTCACAACTTGCTGAGTGTAAGTCAAAGTACATATAAAGACAACTGGCTAATATTTGACAAAGAGGAATGTCTAATTGTAAACAAGAAAGATTTACAGTTACATAAGAAGAATCTCAAATTAAAGCTCAGAGCAAAAAGGGAAGATAATTGCTATACTCTTGATATAAGCAGAAATAATTCTGAAAACTATTTTCTAAGTAACACCGATGAAAGTTGGCTATGGTATAAGAGACTAGCTCATATCAAGATGCATCAACTAGGCAAGTTACTTAAAAATGATTTAGTAATTAGATTCCTAAAGTAAATTTTAAAAATGATTTGATCTATGACGTATGTCAGAAAGGTAAATAAACTAAATCATCTTTCAAATTAAAAAATGAGATCACAACCAACAGACCACTTTAATTATTACACATGGATTTAGTTGGACCAACAAGAGTTAAGAGTCTTGGTGGCAACTTATATTCATTAGTAATTATTGATGATTTCTCTAGATTTACATGGACCATTTTTCTATCATCAAAGGATGAAACTTTTGGACAGTTTACTGTTTTTTCCAAGAAAGTGGAAAATGAGAAAGGTACGTGTATTGTAGGTATTAGAACATATCATGGTGGAGAATTTGAAAATCAAGCCTTTGAAGAATATTGTGATACTAATGGATTTGATCACAATTTCTCCGCTCCAAGGACACCTCAACAAAACAGAGTCATGGAACGAAAGAATAGAGTGCTCACTAAAATTGCTAGAGCAATGCTGAATGAAAAGAACGTGTCTCAAGTTTTCTGGGTCGATGCAATGAGCACAACATGCTACATCAAATAGAGCCTATATCAGAACAAAACTTGGGAAGATACTATACAAACTATACAAAGGAAGGAAGTCAAACCTTGCTCATCAGCACATCTTCAATTGTAAGTGTTTCATTCATAATAATGGTAAAGATAACTTAGGAAAATTTGATTCTAAAATAGATGAAGGAATTTTCCTAGGCTATTCTAACTAGAGCAAAGCATACAGAGTTTTCAATAAACGAACATGTGTTGTTAAAGAATCAATTCATATTATATTCGATAAATTTGAATCCTCTGACAAAACTATTGATGATGAGCAGGAAGTTATTTTAAATCAAGAAAATGGTTAACCTATTTCTAAATCTTCCATCCTAGAAGTTGACCAAACCAAGGAAGAAGATCAGTCACTAAGACATCTTAGAGTCTGTAAATACAATAAAAGTCATCCCCTATATCAAGTCATAGAAGATGTGAATGAAGGAGTCAAAACTAGAAATAGAATTTTCAATGAAGTTAGTTTCTCTGCTTTTATTTCAGTGATTGAACCTTCTAACATTGACGAAGCCCTATCA
The DNA here is from genome assembly GCA_963855925.1 of Inga laurina. Lineage (NCBI taxonomy): Eukaryota > Viridiplantae > Streptophyta > Magnoliopsida > Fabales > Fabaceae > Inga > Inga laurina. The sequence goes on from OY979711.1 coordinate 23,611,746, forward strand.
GACAATGATTGGGTAATAGCAATACAAGAAGAGTTAAACAATTTGAAAGAAATCAAGTTTGAGATTTGGTAACCCGTCCTAAGGATTATTTGATCATTGGCACTAACTAGGTGTTCAAGAACAAACTTGATGAATCTGTAATCATTGTCAGAAACAAGGTAAGATTGGTGGCCAAAGGCTATAATCAGGAAGAAGGAATTGATTATAGGGCAACGTATGCTCTAGTATCTAGATTGGAAGCTATACGAGTACTCTTAGCCTTTGCATGTATCAAAGGATTCAAACTCTATCAAATGGATGTAAAAAGTGCATTTCTAAATGGCTATATCATAGAAGAAGTGTATTAGATCAACCCCTAAGTTTTGAAGATGTAACCAAACCTGACCATGTTTTCAAACTAAGAAAAGCTTTACATAGTTTAAAACAAGCTCCTAGAGCATAGTACAAAAGGCTCAGTAAATTTATTATTAGACAAGGTTTTGTACGAGGAAAAGTTGATACAACACTCTTTGCAAAATGAAAACGAGATGATATTTTAATGTGCAAATCTATATTGATGATATAGTTTTCAGTGCTACTAACGAAATATTATGTAAAGAATTTTTTGAGATAATGCAAGATGAGTTTGAAATGTCAATGATGGAAGAATTGAATTTCTTTCTTGGTTTGCAAATCAAACAAAGAAAGAATGGAATTTTCATATCTCAAATGAAGTATTTAAAAGAGCTATTCAAGAAGTATGGAATGGATGAATCAAATGGAATGGACACTCCTATGAGATCAACTACGTTGCTCAATGCTGATGTTAAGGGAAAAGAACACAACATCACAAAATACAGAGAAATGATTGGATCATTACTCTATCTCACTGCAAGCAGACCTGACATTCAATTCAGTGTGGGTATGTGTGCAAGATATCAATCAACACCAAAGGAGTCACACGCTGAAATCATCAAACGTATCTTCGATATCCTGCTGACATGGCAGAATTAGGTCTCTAGTATCCTAAAGGAAGAAGTGAATATCTAGTTGCATACTCAAATTCTGATCATGGAGGATACAAGATAGATAGAAAGAGTACCAGTGGACAAAGCCAGTTTCTTGGAGGCTCACTTGTATCATGGTTTAGCAAGAAACAAAATACAATGTCTCTTTCGTCAACGGAAAGCTGAGTACGTTACAACTTTAAGTTGTTGTGCACAAGTGTTATGGCTTAAGCAACAACTCCAAGATCTTGGTATTTATCTAAAGGAGATACCAATATAATGTGACAACACTAGTACAATAAGCTTAGCAAAGAATCCAGTTCAACATTCTAGAACCAAGCATATTGATGTTAGACATTACTTTATCAGAGATCGTGTTCAAAAGAAAGATGTCAAAGTGATATCCATTCCAACTCATCTTCAACTAGCTGATATCTTCACAAAACCTCTTGCAAAAGATCAATTCTTATATATTAGAAGAGAATTGGGAATGGTAAATCCCAATGAATTGTAAGTTATTTAGTGTTTATAAAATGTTAGATGATGTTATTTATTGTTGTTTTAATGATTACTAACTTAAGCATAAGAGTTTCTAGCAATTTGTTTTGTAGGATCTTGATATTATATTTTGGGGTATGAAAAGCAGAGGTTAACTAAGTACTATATCACTCAAGGGACAACTTCAAGTAACTTATATTACCCGAGTGATAACTGGAAGTAATTATAAAGATCCCTCGAGTAACCACTCAAGTGATGACCATGAAAAAGAGGCAGAGAAGAAGGGAAATGACAAAACAGTTGAAAACCGAACAAGTTAGCAACTCAAAAGATTAATCACTCGAGTATCTACTCAAGTGATGTCACAGAGTCACTTGAGTAAGCCATCGAGTGATCATGAAGGTAGATCTCAAATCAACTTGTTTTTAACTCAAATTTGTCTTAAAGTGTCATCAAATAACTGAGGGAATATACATAAGTAATTAGAATATTACTGATGCCAGGTACCTATTTAAATTTTCTTCATTTTGAAATTTTTCATATGATCACTCGAGTGAGCTCAAGATTGCTTGAGTAGGGCCTTGAGTGATATCGAGCGCAAAGGCTTTTAACTGTCGTTATTCGGTCATTTCTCAGAAAATATCCTCAAGTAAATCTCTTAGTGCTCTCCTAAGAACTTTTCACAAATTCTTTCTCAACTCATTTCTGTCAAAACCCATTGAAATTTCTTGTGAAATACCTTCTCAAATCTCTCAAAATCGCCTGCCCCAATCTTCTACTGTCGCAAGAAAATGTTTTAGGAATTTTTTATCTTTCATTCAAATTAGAACCAAAACCACCACTCCTAATAGTCCTTCTGAGTCCTCTAATCCTCAAAAATCACTTGATTCTAACCCATCTCCTCCAGCTAAAAGATAGAAGCTCAGTCCCCATTCCAAAGCTAAAGCTATGCCACAAACAAAACCCAAGGTAAAGGGGGTAGTGATCAAGGAACCCATTGCCTCAAAAGCTCAATCTAAGAAGGATGTTCCTTCTAGTAGAGGGAAAGAGACTAAGGCATCATCTCCACTTCCTTCTGATTCGTCTGACACACCAACTTCTCTATGAAGCCACCAAAAAAAGCCTAAGTATGACAAAGATATGGCTAAGGCTATGGCAAATATGCTAGATGAGATTCACAAAGAGAATCAAGGTCAATCTAAAAAGAAACTAGAGGAAGAAGAAATCACATTCCCTATAAAGGGGTTCAATGTGAATAAGCTTGAGGAGTCTGAAAAATTCAAATATCACTTTTCAAGAAGAAGAGTGTGCAAGATGTATTATATTAACTTCAATATTCTTTAAGAGGTATTAAGGTTTAATCTCATGCCCTACCTTGAATCTTACATGCCTTGGATTTCTATTAAACTTCCTTATTGTACCAAGATAGTAAGGCATTTTTTTTGTAATCTTGAGCCTGTAAATAATCCTCTTCGAAATGCCTAAGAATAAGAAATGATTACTAAGGTTAGAGGTCAAGAAGTCCTTATCTCATCCTCCAAAATAAATACCTGGCTAGGAATAGAGGATCCTCCTGAAGATATTCATCCTACCCTAGACTCGAGCAAATTGTTTTCTATTCTAAGACCTGGAGAGATTATGGGACCTCTAAATTTTAACCCAAGTGATATGTGTGATTTTTAATCGTATTCTATGGTATATCTATTCGAGAGCCATAGTCAAAAAATCCAACAACTTCACTCATTTCATAGAGAGAGATTTCAGAAAATTTACCTCAGTTCTCCTCAAAGAGAAAAAGGACTTGGGAGAATATATCTATACTGAAATCAAAAGATATAGATTTGAGGGCAAATCCACCACTCCAATGCCTTATCCTCAGCTTATATCCCTGTTTCTCAAAAAGAACAAGTTTTGGTATTTGGAGAAGGGTGAGCTAATTGGGAGGCTTACTCTAGTGGGGCGAAATTAGATTGGAAAGCTTCACATTAATATTCCCCTCAAAACTCCTCTTCAATCTGCTCCCAAGAAGAAAAAGATTGAGGCTGAATCTAGTAGAATGAATGATACTCAGTTGTTTGCTCCTGCCTTCACTTCTGCTCCATCTTTCATTAGTTCAGCATTGCAAATATTCATGGAGAACATCCTTAAAGGTTTTCATATGGACATTGAAAATACCAATGCTGAATTGATAACCCATATAAATGTGAAGATGGGAGAACTTGTGGAGAGAATCGACAAGAGGCATGAAGAGATGTTGGTAGAGTAGCAAGCACAAGGTGAGCTTCTGAGATCACTACATGCTAAATTTGATGCTTTGACACCTAGTTTATCCACTCTTGATCCATTTGTGTCTACATCATTTCCTGAGCCACGTTCTGAGCCTCGACCTTCTAATTCTAGACCCTATGAGCCTAAACCCTCTGAGCTCAAACCATCTTCTCTTCCTCTACCTATAATGCCTATCACCATTTCCAAGAGCCTTCTATTCACCTTGCCTGACCCAGAAACACTTGAGCATGTTCACATCACTATTGATGATCCAGTTCGGCCAGCCTAGCCTGTCCAGCTTGAGTCAGTGCCTACTTCTATTGCCTCACCTATAGGCACTAAGGAAGTGATTATTTCTTCACCAGCTAATACAGAGGAGGTAGGGATTACTTCTCTGATTCTATTTCCTTAAAATCCTCTAGCGGATTTTCCTCCAGTACCTCTAGTAAATATTTTTGAACCTGAACCATCATCATCTTCATCTTCCTCTAGTACTCTAGTTCACATGACTCTTTGGCCTTTCCTGTCAACCCCATCTCTGCAGCCAAGCCATCTGGACCTTCTCCTTCCCTTGACCCTATTTCTTGTGATGAAGACAAAAGGGGGAGAAGTACTTTAGGTGATTTTGTGACGTGATGATGTAAATGCATCGGGAATTGGGTGTATAGGGTTTAAGGGAGCTTACTTGTTTAGAATTATGTATTGAACTCTTCATGCAATTTCAATTAAAGTCAGATTTCATTGAGATTATATTACATTGTGGTCTAATAATTTTTTGATTGTATGCAAGGTGAACAAGTTAGAACACATACAAAAATACTTTTGGGGTTAATGATGTATTTTTAAAACACATACAAAATGATGAACTTTGATTTTAACATCATTAAAATTGGATTCAAAAAGGTGTCAAATAAAAAGTTTATCAAAATCATTTGGATTTAAAATGATCTTACCAAAGCTGTTTCAAAAGAGTTTTCAAACTTGAATTAAACAAAAGATTCCATATGAAAAGTTATCAAGAAACATATAATTGAAAACTCAATTTCAAAAGCCTTATTCAAAATCACCAAGTTTGTCATCATCAAAAACAGGGAGAATGTTAGATTCCATATGTTTTGATGATAACAAAGATTAGATTAATCATATAAAAATTTTTGATAATTAAACAAAATGATTTGGACAAAGTAACTAAGTTATTGGTGACAGGGAAAAGCATTACACGAGTAGCCACTCAAGTAATGAAGATGAAGTGAAAGACAAAGCATAGGAAAATGGAACACTGTGACATTTTTAAAGACATTACTCAAGTGAGAACTAGGGTAATGACCTCATTACTCGAGGGGCCAATCGGGTCATGTGTGAGAATTTGTTCCAGTAAGCTCTTTGTCAAAAATTGAGTAGGATTACTCGAAGGGATCAATTGAGTAATCTGCAGAGTTATTTGAGACATTACTCGAGTGACCACTCGAGTAATCAGAGAAGAAACTATGCAGTAAACCTCGGCCAATAATTGGAGGTCTTTACTCGAGTAATCTTCAAATTTATTTGAAGCATTACTTGAGTGACCACTCAAGTAATCAGGTAAAGTCTAATAGAATTTGCTCTCGGCCAAGATTTTCATGCAATTACTTGAAGGGATCACTTGAGTAATCTCCAAAGTTATTAGAACCATTACTTGAGGGACCACTCAAGTAATCAGATGAAAAAGAGGCACTTACTCGATGGATTACCTGAGTAAGCAAGGTATATTATGGTCAGACCACGTTGACTTACTTTCTGACTTATTTTTGATAAAGTTACTTAAGGGACTACTCGAGTAATGAGCATGATCACTCGAGTAACCACTCGAGTAATAAAATACAGAAAGTATGAAATCCAACGCTCATTGATTTGTTATGTATATGATTAACCCTTCATTGTAATAGCTTCCTGAGTATACTTGCAGAAAAACAATGAAGAGATCATGCATTGAGAGATAAGTCAAACATATTGTCTGTAACGTTCAAAATGCTTACCTACCATAAACGCCTAGTTTTCAAATTTGAAGAACGATCAAACAAATTTTTTGCGACTCTAATGGACATGTTTGAAATGCTTCCAATGGACATCACAAATCATCTATATATATGGAGCATTCAAAGAACAGAGTATAACAACTGAGAGTATGCAAACTTACATCGATCATAAAATTCTTTGTGCTATATTTTCTTATACTCATTCATTGTACTTCAGTGATTATATATTTTCTCTGTGAGAGAGTTTTTCATTACAAACTCAATATTTGTTATTAACATAAATTAAGGTTGTGGAACCTTGAGTTGGAGATTTGATTATAACGTGTAAGGAGGAGCAAGTGTCCAGTGAAGGAACTTGTTGTGTACTAAGGTGCCAAGAACCCACTGAATCTTGAAAGATATAGTGAAACTCTCAGAGAAGCTCTAAGGACTAGACGTAGGTCAAAGTGGTTGTGACCGAACTAGTATAACTCCCAGTGTACACTTTGGTGATACTTCTCCTAGCTCTTAATTGCTTTAAATTTCCAGTTAATTTTTATATATGCATCGAAATGACTGGTATCACCCAATTCACCCACCCCTCTTGGGTGAAACGCTTGCACTAACACCTATGGCTCAATAAAAATCTAAACCATTTTGCCCCTACAAGCACTAAAACTAATGGTTTAAAATTTGAGGGACGAAAATCAAAATGAGAGCAAACTTGAGGGACCAAAGATGGAACTAACCCTTATTAATTTGTAACAGAAAGATGCTAATAGCTAATGATGTGGGCGCGCTCTTGATTAATTAGTATACATGTGGATCAATTTGGCTACATGTATCAATCAATTATCAATCAATCAACTTTATTCTTGAAAACTTGTAATACTCGATTCCATTAGAAATGGGTCGGATCTATCTATCATTAAATACACTATCTTAATCATTATTTCATAACAATTCCTAATTCTAGTTATATGCTTTCAATATCTGATTGGTTAATCAAATATTTTTGGAAATGATTTCATAATTTTTATATTCCCTAATTTTATTTATTCTATAACTTCCTCCATTTGAACAAAATAAAAACTTTGTAAAAAACGGCAATATAGATGTGGAAATTATCTCTTCATCAATGGCATTAAATAATGATGATTATGTTTTTCTTATCCCTTAATTATAATGATTTAATTTAGAAATAGTAATTTCATTTTTTCCCAGTAGCTTATATTTTAGCTCTTGATAATCATAAGATATTTTCTAACCATAATGATTTGTAATACGTAATTATAATATACCAAATTACTAGCCAAAAATTTAGAAGATTAAGAAGGACAATTATCAAACTTTTAATGATAGTTAATGGATTGCTAAAAATTTGCAGAGACATTTTATATTTAATCAAACTTTTAATAATAATTAATGAATTGATATAAATATTTTCAATATCGTACTTAATGATATTTAATTGATTAATGACAATATGCAATATAGACAGAAATGATGGTATTTCCAAAATGCTTTCAATGTCATTAAATATCATTATTCTCTTATTTCCTTTATTTATATGCCACAATTATAAATTATCCCCTTTTATGACAAATAGTGATAATGATAGTAAGTTCCCATCTATTTTTCGTAGGCATTATTTTGTTGAGGTCCGACAGCATGTATCCTTGTGACGGGCTCATTGTGGTTCGTAGTGTGTTCTTGATTGTTCACCCATTTCCTTATTAAATCCTCCGGGCTTTAGAGTGGCAGAAAATAGTGGAGAAAAAGATTATTCCGTGAAGATTTCATGCTTAGCAACATTACCATATATAGTATTATCACAAGTGTGGGAAAGCACTTCTCGTACAACGCATGGGGAGATATAGTTTTTTTAGATAAAATAAAAACCAACTAGATTGCATATTGCATATAAATGCAAAGAGACAATTAAAATTCTCACAAAAGCCAGAGACAGTTATAAGCATGATAATTTTTTTAAAAATTATGCTGATAACAAATAAATTTTATTCCATAATTTTATTTTGTGGCACATGTCGCGTAGCCAACATCCATAGCTCTTATTTATATATCATGAGCGTAGACCAATGCCTAATAGTGAGAAAATTGTAAAAACTTAATAAATAGAAAAAATTGTAGGGACCAGATTAAAAATTAGATAATACTATATAGATTCATGAACATATATATTCACAACTATATCTTCCGAAAAAATATTTAAGAACTTATGGATTGGATGAAAATAATTTTATAATTTCTGCAAAATAAATTATTTTGAATAACAAGCTTCTAGAATAGGTATTTCTTTTGAAAATTAATAGTCATTATATATTTCAAATTTTAAACTTCTATATGTATTATGTTTTCTATATATGCACCGACATATATTTGCCACTTGTGTTAATCAGACAAGCATTAATCTAATCAATCAATCAATAAGAGAATCATTTAATAAGAAATATGCAGATTGTTTAATTTATTGTCTACATTCAGAAGACAAGCCTTCCCTTTGGTCTATAATTTTATTATTATGATTTCCATTAGGTTTTGTCTCCAAGTCATGTAGCACTTGTGTCTTTTGTAAAAACGAAAATGCCAAACACAGAGAGCAAAGAAGGACGAAAAAGTAGAAAGTGTAATCATCATCTTCTAAACTCTTTCATAATTCATAGCCCTAAATAAATAAAAAATATTTTTGAACAAAAAAAATAAATAAAAAATATTATCATTCTCAAAAAATAAATTTGAACATATAAAAATTACAGGGAGGGGTATTTCTTTCTTCATTTTTTATTTAATAAAGGATATAAAATTAAACCAGTCCACTCTCATTATTCAAAACACATGCAATCAATTAAAAAGGGAGTTGCACTATCTACAGCTTATGAGAGTGCGATTTCATGCTCAATATGATCCCAAATGTATGAGTTAGATAACAACTTTATAAATAATTAAATATTAAAAAATTAGTTAAGTTAGTCATGTGTAATATACATGTATTGTTTAATCTAAAATACCCTTTTTAATTATTACCCCATTGGCACTAACCCCATTTAATAATATATGCAATCAATATGTAGCTTGATAGAAAATTATAAATTTGAGAGGTAAAGTCAATTAAGTTCTTACATTTAGGGCAAAAGCAAATCTCTCCTATAACTCCTATATTTTGGACCAATAACTGAGGGAGTATTTTTTATACAGTATCTTAGTAAGAACTAGTGCTCATCACAATAATGAGCACTGAAAGTTATTCATTGTAGTGAGATCTACACAATTCAAATAAAATTTTGATAGTCTAGATTTAGATTTTTAACTAATTATTTTTAAATAAAAAAAATCATTTTTAGAAAAACTGATAATTAAGATATTATTTTTATTATAGATTTAGTATGCATTAAAATAAAATGATTTTTTTTGTAAAATAAAATGATTTTTTTAAAAAGTAAAAAAATTCAATTTAAACCATCCAAATTAGATCTGAACAGTTTGTAATGATGAATGGCTCACAGTACTCATTATTGCCACTAAACTGGTTCCTATCTCAGTACATAGGATTGGAGCCATGTCTTTTTGACAATCAAGATTTAAGAATTTTAACTAATGATTTTTAAATCAAAACATCATTTTTTGAAAAAATGATAATTAAGATATTATTTTTATTTTAGATTTTGTATACATTAAAATAAAATGATTTTTTGAAAAAGTAAAAGTAAAAAAATCAATCTAAATCATTCAAATTAGATTTGAACAGATTGTAATGTTTTAAAAAAATTGCCAAACAAAAAATGCACAACATTAAATATTTATATTTAATGTTCCAAAATGGGTGATTGGCAAATCTCAATCAGGCAGCTATAATCACTTCAATGACTATGACCTGGTTAAGTAGCACCCGGTTTCACCAAGTTAAATTTGTCGTGGCCCGAAAAAAGAACAAAACACATAGATTTTTAAAATATGCCTTCCAACCGGGCTCATTTAAAATATCAATTAAGTAAATTATTTTGATATGAGGAATATCAATTTTATCCTTATGAAAGACAGAAAGAATGTCTCCAAATATAACATGCTTCATTAATTTTAAACAAAATTGATAGTATATTCTTCGATCATAATAAGACGTTTGATGGTTGTTGTGGTGGATGCATGTTCCTAGAGAGGAGAATGGCCCCCGTGAAACACAGTACATCTTAAGATTTAATAAAAATTTATTCCTCAAAATCGCAAATTACCAATTTTTTAATTCAATATGTTTATGAAAAATTATGCATATGTGCTGAGTAAATATATAATTAGTTTATTCACTATATTATAATTGAATGATAAGTAAATATTTATTGAATTTTGTCAAATAAAAAAATAAATGTGTATATTATATATAATGCAATTATATACGTATTTTGGGTGGGGCAGCATGCCGTGGCCATACCCTGGCCGACATTTAGCCTCACTAAAAAATGCCTAGTTGTTTTCCGGGTTGTTTTTCTTTATATATATATATATATGATGGGATCGACATATTTTTAACAGGCTCAGACGAGCATTATGAAAATTTGGATCTCATGAACACTCTTAAGTTTAATTATGTATGTTTGGATTAACTTTTAGATAATAGCTTTTACGATTTACGAGGTAAATATATAAGAAGAGTTTTGTCTTGACTTACAAAAAAAGGGCTTCTGAAACCGCAGTTTGAGTATTTACCAAACATGTTAAGGTTCAAACCAAGATCTTATTATTGAACCATGAACCAGTGTCTTGACCAGTTGGATAGTCAGTCTGAGTTTCTTAAAATTGGTAAAACCCCCCCCCCCCCCAAACACACACACACACACACACACACAAAACACACACACACAGATGGCATAGAGAGTGAATTAGGAAGAAGGGGTGGGGCAAAAGAAAAGGATTGACTTTGAGATGATCATAATTAGAAGCCCTTGAAAGATATAAAATTATGTTGAAAACGTTGATACCAAGACACGTAGTTGGTGGGATTCTGCTCGCAAAATGACAACAAGTGAAGGCCCTACATTCCCTGCTTTGGCCGTCTATAGCGGAATCTGCTGATTTCATCTCATTCATTTGCCCACTCTTCCACTAATTACTTCCCCAACCATTTCTCATTTTGACAAAAAAAAAAACCTATATTTTTCTTAATCTTATTCAACCTTAATATAGTTGCTTGTAATGTTGCTTTATGGTGACCATCATTAATTTAATCCCCCCCCCCATATTTTGTCACCTTCATCGGTTAGACGGTTAGTGGCCCACTTTATTTTGCACGGTCCATTCCTAACCAAACACTAATTAATTTATTATTATTATACACTAATCTTTTGCATGGTCCACTTTATTTTGCTTTACTACATCATTTTACCAGTAAGTATTTGATTTATAAGAAAAAGGTATGTGAGTATTTTCTCATGAATTGTTTTCTGAGTATTTGTTTTGCATGCTTGAATCCCATATATAATGAATGACATTGAAAAGTACTGTGACTTTGTGTGTATCTGAACATAAATAGACACTCAAATTGTTCAGTCATTACTCATCAAGTTAATGTTGTTTTTGCTGCTGGTGTTATGCTGTTACATAATCGTGTAACAATGATCGATCCACCAGTTACCGCATAGCATGATTAATAAATTGCACAAATATTTGTTTCGAATTTAAACTTAACATTTTGGTCTGAGTTTCAAAGATATTAATGTTGGATAGATTTAATCCAGCAAAGCAAATTGGGTCTTTCTAATATGGTCTCGGTGGAGAAGCTAGTTTTTTGTTTTCTTATATAATATACATGTTTATGAAGAATTGTAAATCTTAGAAGCTGACTTGTAAATTATTTGTCAATGTTTGAAAATATATAAGTTATTAAATATTAAAGTATTAATATTTTAATAAGATCTTTCTAAGATAAAATTAGTACTCCTTCATGTCCTTAATATAAGACATATTTATCTAATTTGATTAAATTAAGAGGTTAGGCAAGTTAGGTAATATGACATGTATTTTTTAAAACACCCTAGTCATATTTCTTAATTCACTCATTCCCTCTCCTCTTTGATTATTGTTGAGGGAGCAGCAATATGAGTAAATTAGGAAAAGATTGACAAATATGAAAACTTTATCATATATTTAGAACCATGATTATCTTCTCAAATATGTCTTATATTAAAGACTAAAGGGAGTATTTTTTTTAGGGTTAATAAAATCTTTAGTCCTTCGAACTCAAATCGAAGCGGTCCATGTCCATCATATCAAACCGTCCCACGGTATCCAACGTACCAGATTCGATCTCATAGGGATCCCCACCTTCCCAGAAACACAATAACTTGTGTCCCCATCTGAGAACGCTAGTATTAGCCACATTCTTCAAGTGGTCTTTGCTTACTTCACAACTGATTTTTCATGGTTCATATGTTTTTCTTATTATAAAATTTCTTCCCAAAACTTTTATCAAACGATGGTCCTCCGAACCAAAATAAATAAATAAATAGATAAATAAAGCTATCAGAGACTATATATACATACGTAAAAGGATGGTTCTAGAACTAAACAAAAATCGAAATGGGAAGCATGTCATGTCACATGTGGAGATGGTTGGGGGTCAATTTGTTTTTTAAACTTCCCATAAATAAAAATATCAATGTTTGAAGTGCAAAATTGATCTAAGGGCGATGTACATAGAAATATAAATATCTTTAGAAAAATTAATATACAAATTCTTATAATTTCACTTCATTTTTAATTAAGTCTTAAAATTTTCCCTTATTATTTTGTCTTAATTTATAGTTTTGTTAATTATAGTTGTTGGTCCATATACTCAATTTATTAATTTGTAAGACAAATGTGTTAGTGCAAGTGTTTTACCCAAGAGGGGGGTGAATTGGGTGATTAAAAATTTTAACTAAATATAACAATTAATAGAAATTAAATCGAAGTTGAGAGTTAGAAGAATATCACCGAAATATACAACAGAGATTTATACTGGTTCGTTCACAATCTCTTTAACCTACGTCCAGTTCTCAGATTATCTTTGAAATTTTCACTATATCTTCCAAGATTCAGTGGATTCTTGGCATCTCAATACACTATAAGTTCCATCTTTGGACACTTACTCCTCCTTACACAATGTAAACCAATACCTGACTTAAAGTCCCACTACCTTAAACTATCTCAATAAAGTGTATAGAGTTTTTGATGAAATTCTCTCTCAAAGAGTAGATAGATAAAACTAAAGACCAGAAGTTATATTAGGGAATAATAGACAAGTAGAAAATAGAGCACTTAATGGGCAAATTAAATATCGTCGTTGGTTGGTTGCTTTATCTTGAATGCTTTTGTATTTATAGATAGAGGATGTTTGAAGACCGTTGTAAGTATTCAAATTTGTCGGTTAGGGAATAAATGTAGCCGTTGATGAAAAAGAATGTTTGCGTCGCTTCTCTCTACTACACATTTAATGTTGCTTTTAGATTTTTGATCTTCAAGATTTTGCATTTAATTCGTTGTTAAAGCACTTGAAGCTCACGAGGAAATAAGATTAGCAACATTTAGGAATAATAAAAGATTCAGGAAGTAACTCAAGATGTAAAGAATGAGTATTGAATTTCCCGAGACGATGAACTTGGATTTTGATATCTTCACTCGAGTGTATCTCCTCATCACTTGAAGTGATTCTAAATCACTCGAGTGTTGATCTTAGTCACTTGAGTGATATGTGTCACACTCTTATCTTATTTTCAACTATTTCAGAGTATTTTCGGAAAACGATATGTGGTTCGATGGGCAACACAGTAATAGCATAAATATACTGATAATAAGTGCATGATTACAGAAATTCCCCATAAGGGTTCGTACATGATAATTACCATCAGTGTAGCCACACATGGCTACTTGGTTGTCTAAACCCGTCCCAATGAAACGAAGACATCTTTCCATCTACGTTCCACCACTGCATTCCCCTTGTATGGTTCTCTTATTTGTTCTTAGCATACCTTCTGTCTTCACCTGTCTACATTGTTGGTAGGGGAGGGTGAGATTCTAGAAAATATCAGTAGAAAACAGATACCATAATACTGCATGATAGATGCTATGTGTATGACATGTTAGCTTTATCTAGATGTATGCCCCATAATGACATTTCTACATGCTCAATGTTTCATGTAAAAAAACTATGGCCACAACAAAATAGAAACAGAGCTTCATTTATTCAAATATGCTCTACACAATCAAATAAAGCAATCACATACATCAATACACAAGCAAAGATATCAAATACATGCAAGTCAGGTAAGTCCCCTACCTCCAGTCTTTTCTCCTTGATTTACGTGCCAGCAACTCAGGTTCTCAACTCAGTCCTACAATTCCAAATGTACCATTTTGACACTTCCATGGTTTTTCTAAGGGTTATGAGTCTATGTTAAAAAATTACTAAAATGCCCCCAGGGACTGGACCCGACCCAGCCCGGCCCACCATACCCGGCCGACTGTACTTTTTCTGAAATTTTAACATCAGCTATTCTAATATATTTTTGTCCAAGGAATCTATTTTCGAACTCAGAATTATCAAATTCAATGTCAAATTATAAAATTACCCTTGGCATCCCCACTTTAAGGGTTTTAGGGGCGTTTTCGTAATTATACTTTTTCGGGCTTTTCCGAAAAAGTGACCAACTGTAACCCCACCTAATTTCCCCTTATGAACTAAATGGAACCATCAATTCATTGAAAATCTAACTCTAAGACTCATTTACAGCCTTAGCTGAAATATATGGGTTTTCTGGGGGAAATCGGGGTTTTGCTATTTCGGCTCTGTCAACGAGTTCTTTTCTACTCCTAACCACTTTATTGACTATTCCATTATGTTACAACTACCATTTAGTACCAATTTGGGCAACATAACCCCTGGGACAACCCATTTTCAAAAGTTAAAACCAATGGTAATCCGGCGAAATTTCACCGATTAAATTGCCTACAGCAGTTAGAATAGTCAATATATGAAGGTTTGGATGTTACCTGAAGCTCCCACTTGCTTTTCATTGACTTGGCTAAAAACCCTAGGTGCTCAACATCCAAATTTGAGCCTCCAAACCTTAAATCATATGAAAAGGAAGCTTAAGGAATGGAGTTATATGCATTAGGAACCAATTTATCAAAGAAATCACTTACCTTTGTAAGGTTTTTCCTCCCCTTTTATCTCTCTAAAATTTCACACTTCCTCTCTCTATGTTCAGCTGTGTGCATCTAATATGGCTGAAGGAAGGAGAAGAATGGTGTTTTATATTATATATTATATGATATTTAATTATTAATTTAATTTCCAACAATCTCTGATTTTTACAAAATTTTGGCAGATTTCTATCCAAAATTTGAAAAAGCATAACTAATTCTAGAAAAATTGAATTGGAGTAATTCTAAAGGCTATAGAACCCTTATTGAGTCTAGTTTCAAAGAAAAATATAGAATTTACCCAAATGGAAGCACAAAAACCCCCAAAATTTAAATCATTGAATGTTGTTCCAGAAGCTTTCTAATTTTTCTGGGCTAACTTCAACAATTCATATCTTTTTACATATAGCTTCAAATGATTCATATAACCTATCAAATTAAAGCTCAGGATGTCTACTTTCACCCTGAAAAATTTCATAATGTTTACTCATTATTTGTTCACACAAAATCATATGACAAACTCACTGCCTTACAGGAAATTTCACTGGAAGCATAATCATATTCTCCAAAATTCACCATTTTACTTTCTTAATACCCCAAAGATATAAGAAACATTAAATAATAGATTTAGGACACCTGTTAAACCAAGACTTAGCAGTCCACTTAGTTTTGGCTTATTCGCCAGACTCCAATCCCAAAATTCGGGATATTACAATAATAGCTTTGGCATTCTAAATTTTATCAAAGAAATTAGTAGGGATAGTTTTTGAAAAGTTAAGTATCACTCGAGTGCTTAGAATTAGTTACTCGAGTGATCTTTTGATGTCTAAAAAGTATATGAAATCACTACTGAATATTTATCACTTTCTCATCACTTGCATAAATCTGTAAGAGATTACATATCACTCGAGTGATTGTTTAATTCACTTGAAGTGATATGAGAGTGACTTTTAAAATGAGTGCCATTACTTCAAGTGTTTTAATTACTTCTTATAACTCAAGTGATCTACTAATTCAGCTGAAAGAGTCAGCATCACTCGAGTGATCTAACTTTCAAAGCATATCACTCGAGTGATATGTTCCTCGACGAATATCACTCGAGTGATATTTCTTGATGATAAATAAATTTTATTCTATCATTCTATTTTTTTAAAAACCAAATTTTTTTTATTTTGTAGCAATTTACAATTTTACATGTTTCTAATTCATTATTTGTAGGCTAAATTATACAAAATTTCCTCTAAATTTTGGGTCGATTATATATAACCCCCTTAACATTTTAAAGTTTAAATTTAACTTCCATAACCTTTCATTTTTTAACTAATAAACCCCTACCGTTAAGTGACTGTTATCTTTTTAATGGGAATTACCATGTCAGATTATGAGATGACACGTATCGTCCTATGTGGTATCTTGTGTAAATTATTAATTTCATAAAACCTTCCTGAACTTTGATAAGTTATAAATAACCCCTTGACATTTCAAAATTTAAACTTAACTTCCATTAAATTTTGATTTATAATATAAATAAACCTCATGTTGTTACTTTAACCATTTTAATAAATTTATTATGTTTTTTACTATCATTTGTTAATTAAAATAGTTTTCTTGTATGGAAAAAAACTAGAAGAATAATATTTAAACAATATAAAAATAAAAATTTCATCATTTATATAATATTTACTTATTTTCTGAGGATTGAACAATGATAGTATAAAATTGTCATCATTTGTGTTAAATATACTCTTAGGATGATTGAGCATTGATAGTTTAAATATTATATTTTTGTTAGAGGATAGCTCTTGCCCTCATTAATTTTTTTATTAGTAATGAATATTTTTTCTTGAATTAGAGATTAAACATTTATTTTTATATTTTTCTAAATATTATTCTTCTAGTTTTTTTACTATACAAAAGAACTATTTTAATTGACAAATGATAGTAAAAGTTTTAATAAATTTATTAAAATGATAGAAAGTAATGGCATATGGTTTGATATTATAAATCAAAATTTTAAGGGAATTAAATTTAAATTTTGAAATGTCAGGGGGTTATCTACAATTGTTCAAAGTTCTGGGGGGTTCTCTGTAACTGTTTAAAGTTTAGAGGGCTTATATGAAATTAATAATTTACACAGGATGTCATGTATGATGACACGTGTCATCTCATAATGTGACATAGTATTTTTCATTAAAAACATAACGGTCACTTAACGACAGGGTTTTGTTTTTAGATAATACAATGCGAGAAAACCAATTACAACCTAGCACTAAATGCATCAAGCATATCCTTCTTTATGAAGGAGTCCAAATCTGGGAAGCTTCCTGTAACCCCCTGACTTTTAACAATTAATTATAATTCGATAACACATATTTAAATCAGATTAGAGACCATTGGATGCTTTAACCTCGTTTTAAACTTTCTGTCTTACAGTAAAATTTTCACAAAACTTTCAACAATCTTTTTCCCATCTTGGTCTCAATTTCAATATTCGAATATAATTACCTGTGCAGTTAATATACATTCAATCATATCAGAGTGTATAACCCAAATTCCTGGCAACTCCCTGGTTCTATACATATATAACCTGAAGGTTTACATATATCCACTAGGGGATTACACAACCAAAATCGAATACAACATTCCTATTTCAAAATATACAATAATCCCGAGTTCAAAATAGATAATCAATGTTTCCAATTCAACTATACACCCCTAAGGGTCCTAATTGCTCCGGGTTGACCACGCCCTGTCTGAAATGTTAGTCATAGGAAAGAATGAGATTCGAGAGAATCTCAGTAGTAACAAACCACTCACACAATGCATAAATACAAAGCATATATATAAATCACAACCAGCAACAGCAGCAGCAATCTCAAAGATACATGGTTTTCACCACAAACGACAGCACTCACGGCTGTATGCACAATATGACAGCTCTCGCTGTAATCATAATCACGACAGCTTACGCTGTAATCACTATCACGACAGCTTACGCTGTAATCACAATAACGAAATCTTGCGCTGTAAATGATAGCTTGCGCTGTAAACAACAGCTATCACCAGCTGTAATCACAGCAGCATCAAAGAATCATCACATAACAGTGATAACACACACATACAGAGCATTACACAAAGTGTAAGGGAGAGACTCACTACCTGATCCTTTCCTGATGCTCTTCAGCACTGCGGGCTCACGAGGATAGCAAATATCAAAACCTGTAATCAAGTTAGGGACAACCCATCAATCTCTGTCCCAAGTTTTATCTCTATAATACTTTAAGTTGGTTATCATTTGAACTCTTTGGGTCACTTTTATAGGTCAAACATATGCCTAAAGGGTTGGGGAAAGTTTGCCCAAAAGACCTTTCCAGAGGTTCAAAATGCAGATTTTCACTGGTTGGTCGCGGCCAGCCCAATCGTGGGCCGCGGCCAACAATGCACAGAAGGATTTGGGCCGCGGCCAGCCACCTTGGGCAGCGGCCAGAATTAGGTCAGAAAGTCTTGGGCCGCGGCCAGCCCCCAATGGGCCGCGGCCAACACATGGCCAGAAGGTTTTGGGTCGCGGCCAACCCTATGGCTGCGGCCAAACTGTGGCACTGACTCCTGGCTGATTTCAAACACTCATAACTTTATGCACAGAACTCAAAAGGACTTAAACTTTATATGGATGGAAAGCTTGCAACATGAACCACAATCCTGGAAAGTTTCATAATATTTAGACATCATTTGCTAGGTCAAAATGTCATGCAAAGTCAGGTCCCTGCACAGCATTCTGAACTTAACAAATTTCCAGACTTGACCAAATTTCCCAGATTTTGCCAATTGGCTCCCAATGGTCCTTAATTTCAAATCACATACTATTTTCACACAATTTAGCTCAAGGAACACATTGGAGCCATCAAAATGACCATATTCATTATCCATGGGCATGTTCTACCACAATCACCACATGTCACCTTAACATCTCCAATCAACACACACATTGCAATCCATTCCAACCCAAAATTCCAAGCCAATTCCAAGTGCACAAAGACACTCTATGACACTAATTTCCACACTAAACACTAACCAAGTCATGCTTTTCGAAATTTACCAAAAATTAGGGCAAATTCCAAAGTCCTCAAAACTCAACCAATGATCAAAGCAACCATACCAAAATGTATTAACTACTCACCTCTTGTGTCTTCCAAAGCCAACTTCTTGATTCTTCAACTTTCCAAAGTTAACAATCTCTCAACCACTACCAATGAAAATTCTAAAACCATAGGCTTAAAGCTCTCAACCTCTTGCATAACATTAATAGAGAACATTTGAGCATACGGTGATGTTTACTTACCTCAACTCAAGCTTTTCTCTTTCTCTTTCTTGCTCAAGCTCAACAAAAATGGAGGTTAAATGAGAGAGAAAAAGAAAGATGATGATGCAGTTTTTCCCCTCACACATACACACTCATAGCCGACCTTGACAAGGAAAGAGAGAGGGAAGAATATTTGACTTTTGATCTAAGGGTCCTTATGATGACACTTGGCAAAATCTTACTCTTCCTACCATGAGTTCATATGAACTCATCCACACATGAGTCTACCTCTCCCTCTTTCAATCCAAGCTATTGATCTCAATTACCAAGGAGTTTCCTCTCCAGTAACTGACCAATCAATCAGTAAATTTACCGTTTTGTCCCTGATTAACACAATACTTACTAAACCATCATCAAACACATTTGCATCATAATTCATATTATTTACTTCAAGAGTGTTTAATTAACATTAATTACATCACTCGAAGTTATTTGCCCTTAATTACAATTCTGGATATTACACTTCCTGAAAAGGAATGAAAATCAAGCATATAGGAAAGAGCTTGATTGGCTAAAAAATCTACGGCTTCATTGGCATTGCTAGAGATAAGATGTACTTTAACACACCAGTCACGGTTAAGCCAATCCTAAATGTTTTTCCACCAGTTGATGTTCCTCATGCAACCTTATGCAACCTTTGGTAAGTAGCTCCATAACAGAAAGGGAATCAGTTTCTAAAATTAGTTTCCTATCCCCTCATTCCCAGGCAATCCTTAGACCTAGTAAGCAAGCCCACAATCTTGCTGATAAGTGATCTCCTTGGTCAATTCGGTGCATGAAACCTGCTAAAAAAGCCCCTTCAGAACTATGAAAGAGCCCCTACAACCTGCACTCATCATTAAATATGAAAAGGCACTATCCACATTCACTTTGCACCAACCCTATTCTGGAATTATCCACCGCCTAGCTACAACAATATTCAAGTTCTCCTATATTCACGTACCATAAAGCTTGTAACTAACCGATTGAATAGAACCAAGGATTGCCATTACCTGTGCATAGATAGTACTATTTGGGAAATCTTTTTGTTCAAAAATTCTCAAATTCCTTTTTCTCCACAATAGCTAGCATGAAACAGTAAAAAAATTTGGCCACCGAACATGACACGTGGGATAAAAAAAGAAGAAGGTTAGCTGACACCCACTCATGGCCATCAAGCATAAAGAAGTGCTAGAAAAATTTACATGGAACCACTTGTACCTAATATTTACAAGCTTCACAGCAATCCCGAAGGACATGAGTATAGTTCGCTATCATAGATCGACAAACATCACAGCAATCACTAGCAGATAAGTTTCTTTTCAATCTTGCTTTATTAATAAGAAGCTGATTATGATAAATTAACCATAAGAACATTTTGCATCATTGTGGGACTACTAACTTCCAGATTCTAGCCCATACATTATCCCTTATCATTTGAGAATCTTCTAAGCTGCAATAGGCTGATTTAACCGAGAAGGACCCATCTCTTGTGCCTTGCCAAATCACGTCAGTATTAGACTCATTCCAGATCAGATTCACATTTGTCTTTTCCTAAGCTACCCTAATACCATTTCAAATATTAGATCTTTGTTTTTGCATATCAATGGCAGGTACCAAATCCTCTCCACAATTGTACTTGCTTCAAATGACTTGTACCCACAAAGAATCTCTTCTTTTCACAAGACTCCACCCTAGCTTTATGTGAAAGGCTTGGTTTTGTTTGCTAACATGATGAAGCCTTAAACCTCCTTTTGACTTGCTTATACAAATCTTATCCCATGATATCATGTGCAACTTTTTTTTATGGTCAGATGAACCCTATAGAAAGTCCCTATTCTTTCTCTCTAGAGATGCATACTGCTAAGTGGCAATTATCACTACAAAAAAAACTGACTTTTGACGACTACTTTCAGCGGCAACTCTAAAAAATTGCCGCTGAAAATTGCATTTCAGCCACAACAATGGAAGTCGCCACAGAAAATTTGACTTTTAATGGCGACAATGAAAAGTCACGACTGAAAATTAGACTTTTAATGGTGATAATTAGGTTTAGAGTGACATTTTCAGCGGCGACAATAACCATCGCTGCCAAAAACCATACTTTTAGCGGCAACTTTAATTTTCACCGTGGAAAGTCAATTTTTAGTTAATTTTTCTTATAGATTTTTTTATCACTAAAAACTGTTATGTTTTAATATTTTTGTTTAAATTTAATACTTAATATTTTAGGACAGTAAATAAGTTATTTATTATAAAGAAAAATAAGATAATAATACATTTGCAAGTGTGGGATCCCTCTACACAAGTTTCCTTCTCTGGCACACTTACATATTAAGATAAATTGATGAAAAGCAATTAGATTTAAAGGAGAAGAATATAAATTAGTGAACAAAACTGACATAGCTCATTCAAAGGGTAAATAGATATGAGATAAGGGGTTGTTAGGTAAAGTCTAAAATTTTAAATGTAGAAGCAAAACTAAGTTATGTTTAGAGAATACGTTTTTACAAGTACTATTTTACTTTGGTTAATGGACTTTATTTACCTCCTAAAATTAATCACAATCTACTAAAGGTTGTTTAATGAATAACGCGACCTATCGTCTGTTAGGTTCTTCAAGATTTATATTTCCCCACACTCCCATCAATATATCTTTATATTTACAAATATTATATATAAATATATTTGTTACATATATTAATATATTATAAATAATATATAGATATAATATTTAAAATAAAAAACAAATGTAATATTTAATAATGCAAGTAATATTTCATAATATATATTTATTTGTGCTTGTGTTATATATATATATATATTAAACACATATATTATTTTGCAATAATAATCAGCATGTTCTTTCTAGATTAGTGGCAAAAGGCATGGACACAAAAAGAGGTGGTATTGGGTTCAAACCTTGGAAGGACCATAAATGACTTAATTTTCACACAAATGTGGTGCAATGAGGTGGCGAAACATGGTGTGCTGTGAGGTGGCGAGGGATAAGGTGACATGTGGCCCCTGGTGATGATGTGGACAGCTGGCTACGAGTGGCTGTTGACCGCCGGTGTAATTTTTTTTTTTTTAAAAAACTGACACTTTCAAAGTATAGTTTTAGCTGCAACACAAATGTCACTGTTGAAAGTCACCTTTAGCGGCGGCAAAAGTCGCCACTGAAAGTATACTTTTAGCAGCAACAAAAATTGTTGCCACTAAAACTTTCAGCCACAGTTGTAACAACAATGACTTGGCGACGACTTTTTGTTGTGGTTGAAAACCTTCAACAGTGACTTTTAGACTTTTCAGCGGTGACAAACTGAAAGTCATTTTTTTTTGTAGTGGATGTCATTTGCACAGTGTAATTTTGAATAGCAACTGTAATAGAAGAAATCAAAGTATGCCTCCCTGCCATAGAAAGTGTGCTAGCGTTCCAATTAGCTAACCTTTGTTGTACTTTATCTACCACTTCCCAACAAGTATCTTTGGTTGCTCATTTGTAAACAAGAGGAATGCCTAAATAGTAGGGCAGGGGCGTAATAGTTAAAAATAAAACTCAATGGGTCAAATTTAAATTTTAAAATATCAGGGGATTATATGCAACTGACCCAAAGTTCAGAGAGGTTTTGTATAATTTAGCATTATTTATAACAATCCTGATTAACATATTATGGGTATAGAGACTAATTATAAGTACATAGACTAATGCAAATAATTATAAAAATGTGAAGACTCAATAAATAGAAAAAACTATAGGGATTTGATTAAAAATCAGAAATAACTATGATGAGTGATAAAATATATCTTCCCGAAAATATGACTTGGATGAAAAGAATTTTATCACTTTTGCAAGATAAATTATTTTGAATAACAATCTTCTAGAATTGGTCTTTCTAAACATACGGAGGTGGAGGGAAAAGGAAATTGGAAAACATGTTACAAATGAAATGGTTGGGCTTCAATTTGTTTTTTTAAAAACTTTCCATGTATAAATAAAAATATCATTATTTTAAGTGAAAAATTGATCTAAAGACATAAATAAAATATTTATTTTCTTGGAAAATCTTATTAAAATTAGAAAAAAAAATAACATACAATTCTCTATAATTTCACTTCATTTTCAATTAACCATTATAATTTTTCCCTTTTAAATTATATGTCATTATAGTTTCCTTGATTATTACAAGTATGGGTCCTTGCTGTACTTATTAGGGTTAATATAATATTTGGTCCCTCAATTTTACACTCATTTTGGTTTTGATCCTTCAAGTTTCAAACTATGGTTTTAATCCCTCAAGTTTCATTTTGTTTAAAATATTAGTCCCTATTCTTAGATCCCATATGTTTTGATGATAACAAAGATTGGATTAATCATACAAAAAGTTTTGATAATTAAACAAAATGATTTGAACAAAGTAACTAAATTCTTGGTGACAGGGAAAAGCATTACTCGAGTAACCACTCAAGTAATGAAGATGAAGTGAAAGACGGAGCACAAGAAAATGGAACACTGTGACATTTTTAAAGAAATTACTCGAGTGAGCACTCGAATAATGACCTCATTACTCTATGGACCACTCAGGTAATGTGTGAGAATTTGTTCCAGTACGCTCTCTGTCAAGAATTGAGTAGGATTACTCGAAGGGATCACTCGAGTAATCCATAGAGTTATTTGAGACATTACTCAAGTGACCACTTGATTAATTAGAGAAGAAACCATGCAGTAACTCTCGGCCAAGAATTGGAGGTCATTACTCAAAGGGATCACTCGAGTAATCTCCAAAGTTATTTGAAGCATTACTCGAGTGACCACTCGAGTAATCAGGTAAAGTCTAATAGAGCTCAGCTAAGATTTTCATGCAATTACTCGAAGGGTTCACTCGAGTAATCTCCAAAGTTATTAGAACCATTACTTGAGGGACCACTCGAATAATCAGAAGAAAAAGAGGCACTTACTTGATGGATTACTCGAGTAAGCAAGGTATATTATTGTCAGACCATGTTGACTTACTCTCTAGCTTATTTTTGATAAATTAACTTGAGGGACTACTCAAGTAATGAGCATGATCGCTCGAGTAATGAAGTACAGAAAGCATGATTTTAATCCAACGCTCATTGATTTGTTATCTATATGATTAACCCTTCATTGTATTAGTTTCCTGAGTATACTTGCAAAAAAACAATGAAGAGATCATGCATTGAGAGAGAACTCAAAATGCTTACCTATTGCAAATGGCTAGTTTTCAAATTTGAAGAATGGTTAAATGAAGCTGTGCTATTCTAACGGAAATGTTTGAAATGCTTCCAATGGATACTACAAATCATCTATATATATGGAGCATTCAAAGAACAGAACACAACAACTGAGAACATGCAAACTTACGTTGATCATAAAATTCTTTCTGCTCTGTTTTCTTATACTCATTCATTGAACCTTGAGTTGGGGAGTTGATTACAAAGTGTAAGGGGGAGTGAGTGTCCAGTGAAGGAACTTGTTGTATACTGAGGTGCCAAGAACCCACTGAACCTTGGAAGATATAGTGGAACTCTCAGAGAAGCTCTGAGGACTAGACTAGGTCAAAGTGGTTGTGACTGAACCAGTATAACTCCCGGTGTACACTTCAATGATATTTCTCCTAGCTCTTAATTGCTTTAAATTTCCATTCAATTTTCATATACTCAAAGAAATTACTGGTATCACCCAATTCAGCCCTTATCTTGAGTGAAACTCTTGCACTAACATGTGGTATCAAAGCGTAGGTCTTCTTGTTTAGGTATAACAACCTAAGAAGGATCCATTGGCAAGCATAGGTGAAAGAATTCTTCCTGATGGAGCTTCTATCACTAGACCTCCAAGTTTCAGTGGTGAACACTTCTCTTTCTGGAAAGCCAAGTTTAGAGTATTCGTAATGGCTACAGAATATGGCATATGGGACGTGATTGAGTGGAAACTGCAAAACTGAAAAGATTGTAGATTCACACAGGATTCCTAAGACACCAGCAGAATATGATGAGAATGACAAGAAACTCATCACACTCAATAGTAAGGCAATTCTAATGATTCAAAGTGCCTTGAGTCAAAATGAGTACTTCAGGACTGCACACTTCCAACGGCGAAAGAAATGTGAGAAGCCCTGGAAATATCACATAAAGGAACTTCAGAAATAAAAGAAAACTGGATCAATACTTTGGTTATTGAGTTTGATTTACTTCGAATGAAATTAGGTGAGTCGATAGCTGAATTTGAACTTAGATATACTCACCTTGTTAATCAACTTGCAGCACTTGGGAAAATCTATTATCAACATACCTAAGTATGAAAGATTTTGAATATTCTTTCTAAAGGCTGGGAGGCCAAAGTCACTACAATTGAGGAAGTAAAAGGTGAATCAATGCGATTGGTTGCTTCTCTATTCAGAAGTATTTCTGAATATGAAAGTAAATTAAAGTTCAAATGAGAACTATATGATATTGGTGACAAGAAGAAGAGAAGTTTAGCTCTGAAAGCAAAATAAGAAGATCAAGATGAGGATAAAGCGCTTGACGATGATGAAATGGGCCTAATGATAAAACGATTCAGAAAGTTTTACAGGAAAGGCTAAGGATTCAAAAACTTTCAGAAAGGAGGAACAAGCAGTAAAGAACACATCATCTGCTATGAATGTAGAAAGCTAGGACATTTTAAATCAGAATGTCAAGAATTGGCTAAGAAGAATAAAGAAAAGAGAAAAGGAAAATTCTACAATAAGAAGAAAGCCTTTATATCTGCCATATGGGGAGATAGTTCATCTGATGAAAATAGCGATGATGAGAAAGTAGCCAATATCTTTCTAGTTGCTCAAGAAGAAACAGAAGAAGAGGTAATTGATTCTGATCCTACCTATGATGAATTACTTTCTGAATATAATGCTTTACATATCAAAGTAGTTAAAGAACTAGTTTATTTCAAAAAGAAAAACAAAATTCTTGAAGTAGAACTTAAAGAGAATTTAGAAAAGGATTGTGAAAATTGTTCTTCTTTGAAAAAGAAAAATATTGATCTCAAGAAAACTCTTGAAAAATTCACCAAAGGAAGTGAGATGTTAAATATGATTTTAAAAGCCCAACGATTTGTAGATAACCGGTCTGGTATTGGATACGATCCAAAATTAGATAAAAGGAAAGGAAGAAAGAAAGCAGGAGGTAAGACATATTTGAGTTACTTTCAGCATTCTGTTCATACATCAAATCCTTTCACATATTGCAATTACTGTAATAGAAAGGGTCATTATACTTCATCATGCATTTATAAAAAGAAAGGAAAAATGGGACCCTACAAATGGGTACCTAAAGGTTCATATGTTTAGAAGATATTCTGTACTAACCCAAAAGGACCCAAAAAGATATGGGTACTTAAGATTTAATTGTATTTGATTGCAGATATGTCTTAAAGCATCCAAAAACAACAAATGGTACATAGACAGTGGATGCTCGAGACATATGACTGGTGATTTCAAAAATTTTACCACGATACAACCTAAAGAAGGTGGAAAGATAAAATTTGGAGGAAATCAATCCGGAAAGATAGTAGAAATTGGTGAAACAATTTGAAAGAAATCAAGTTTGAGATTTGGTAACCCGTCCTAAGGATTATTTGATCATTGGCACTAACTAGGTGTTCAAGAACAAACTTGATGAATCTGTAATCATTGTCAGAAACAAGGTAAGATTGGTGGCCAAAGGCTATAATCAGGAAGAAGGAATTGATTATTGGGCAACGTATGCTCTAGTATCTAGATTGGAAGCTATACGAGTACTCTTAGCCTTTGCATGTATCAAAGGATTCAAACTCTATCAAATGGATGTAAAAAGTGCATTTCTAAATGGCTACATCATAGAAGAAGTGTATTAGATCAACCCCTAAGTTTTGAAGATGTAACCAAACCTGACCATGTTTTCAAACTAAGAAAAGCTTTACACAGTTTAAAACAAGCTCCTAGAGCATAGTACAAAAGGCTCAGTAAATTTATTATTAATCAAGGTTTTGTACAAGGAAAAGTTGATACAACACTCTTTGCAAAATGAAAACGAGATGATATTTTAATGTGCAAATCTATATTGATGATATAGTTTTCAGTGCTACTAACGAAATATTATGTAAAGAATTTTTTGAGATAATGCAAGATGAGTTTGAAATGTCAATGATGGAAGAATTGAATTTCTTTCTTGGTTTGCAAATCAAACGAAGAAAGAATGGAATTTTCATATCTCAAATGAAGTATTTAAAAGAGCTATTCAAGAAGTATGGAATGGATGAATCAAATGGAATGGACACTCCTATGAGATCAACTACGTTGCTCAATGCTGATGTTAAGGGAAAAGATTACAACATCACAAAATACAGAGGAATGATTAGATCATTACTCTATCTCACTGCAAGCAGACCTGACATTCAATTCAGTGTGGGTATGTGTGCAAGATATCAATCAACACCAAAGGAGTCACACGCTGAAATCATCAAACGTATCTTTCGATATCCTACTGACACGGCAGAATTAGGTCTCTAGTATCCTAAAGGAAGAAGTGAATATCTAGTTGCATACTCAAATTCTGATCATGGAGGATACAAGATAGATAGAAAGAGTACCAGTGGACAAAGCCAGTTTCTTGGAGGCTTACTTGTATCATGGTTTAGTAAGAAACAAAATACAATGTCTCTTTCGTCAACGGAAAGCTGAGTATGTTACAGCTTTAAGTTGTTGTGCACAAGTATTATGGCTTAAGCAACAACTCCAAGATCTTGGTATTTATCTAAAGGAGATAGCAATATAATGTGACAACACTAGCACAATAAGCTTAGCAAAGAATCCAGTTCAACATTCTAGAACCAAGCATATTGATGTTAGACATTACTTTATCAGAGATCGTGTTCAAAAGAAAGATGTCAAAGTGATATCCATTCCAACTCATCTTCAACTAGCTGATATCTTCACAAAACCTCTTGCAAAAGATCAATTCTTATATATTAGAAGAGAATTGGGAATGGTAAATCCCAATGAATTGTAAGTTATTTAGTGTTTATAAAATGTTAGATGATGTTATTTATTGTTGTTTTAATGATTACTAACTTAAGCATAAGAGTTTCTAGCAATTTGTTTTGTAGGATCTTGATATTATATTTTGGGGTATGAAAAGCAGAGGTTAACTAAGTACTATATCACTCAAGGGACAACTTCAAGTAACTTATATTACCCGAGTGATAACTGGAAGTAATTATAAAGATCCCTCGAGTAACCACTCTAGTGATGACCATGAAAAAGAGGCAGAGAAGAAGGGAAATGACAAAACAGTTGAAAACCGAACAAGTTAGCAACTCAAAAGATTAATCACTCAGAAGCTTGAGGAGTCTGAAAAATTCAAATATCACTTTTCAAGAAGAAGAGTGTGCAAGATGTATTATATTAACTTCAATATTCTTTAAGAGGTATTAAGGTTTAATCTCATGCCCTACCTTGAATCTTACATGCCTTGGATTTCTATTAAACTTCCTTATTGTACCAAGATAGTAAGGCATTTTTTTTGTAATCTTGAGCTTGTAAATAATCCTCTTCGAAATGCCTAAGAATAAGAAATGATTACTAAGGTTAGAGGTCAAGAAGTCCTTATCTCATCCTCCAAAATAAATACCTGGCTAGGAATAGAGGATCCTCCTGAAGATATTCATCCTACCCTAGACTCGAGCCAATTGTTTTCTATTCTAAGACCTGGAGAGATTATGGGACCTCTAAATTTTAACCCAAGTGATATGTGTGATTTTTAATCGTATTCTATGGTATATCTATTCGAGAGCCATAGTCAAAAAATCCAACAACTTCACTCATTTCATAGAGAGAGATTTCAGAAAATTTACCTCAGTTCTCCTCAAAGAGAAAAAGGACTTGGGAGAATATATCTATATTGAAATCAAAAGATATAGATTTGAGGGCAAATCCACCACTCCAATGCCTTATCCTCAGCTTATATCCTTGTTTCTCAAAAAGAACAAGATTTGGTATTTGGAGAAGGGTGAGCTAATTGGGAGGCTTACTCCAGTGGGGCGAAATTAGATTGGAAAGCTTCACATTAATATTCCCCTCAAAACTCCTCTTCAATCTGCTCCCAAGAAGAAAAAGATTGAGGCTGAATCTAGTAGAATGAATGATACCTAGTCGTTTGCTCCTGCCTTCACTTCTGCTCCATCTTTCATTAGTTCAGCATTGTAAATATTCATGGAGAACATCCTTAAAGGTTTTTATTTGGACATTGAAAATACCAATGCTGAATTGATAACCTATATAAATGTGAAGATGGGAGAACTTGTGGAGAGAATCGACAAGAGGCATGAAGAGATGTTGGTAGAGTAGCAAGCACAAGGTGAGCTTCTGAGATCACTACATGCTAAATTTGATGCTTTGACACCTAGTTTATCCACTCTTGATCCATTTGTGTCTACATCATTTCCTGAGCCACCTTCTGAGCCTCGACCTTCTAATTCTAGACCCTATGAGCCTAAACCCTCTGAGCTCAAACCATCTTCTCTTCCTCTACCTATAATGCCTATCACCATTTCCAAGAGCCTTCTATTCACCTTGCCTGACCCAGAAACACTTGAGCATGTTCACATCACTATTGATGATCCAGTTCGGCCAGCCTAGCCTGTCCAGCTTGAGTCAGTGCCTACTTCTATTGCCTCACCTATAGGCACTAAGGAAGTGATTATTTCTTCACCAGCTAATACAGAGGAGGTAGGGATTACTTCTCTGATTCTATTTCCTTAAAATCCTCTAGCGGATTTTCCTCCAGTACCTCTAGTAAATATTTTTGAACCTGAACCATCATCATCTTCATCTTCCTCTAGTACTCTAGTTCACATGACTCTTTGGCCTTTCCTGTCAACCCCATCTCTGCAGCCAAGCCATCTGGACCTTCTCCTTCCCTTGACCCTATTTCTTGTGATGAAGACAAAAGGGGGAGAAGTACTTTAGGTGATTTTGTGACGTGATGATGTAAATGCATCGGGAATTGGGTGTATAGGGTTTAAGGGAGCTTACTTGTTTAGAATTATGTATTGAACTCTTAATTAGTATACATGTGGATCAATTTGGCTACATGTATCAATCAATTATCAATCAATCAACTTTATTCTTGAAAACTTGTAATACTCGATTCCATTAGAAATGGGTCGGATCTATCTATCATTAAATACACTATCTTAATCATTATTTCATAACAATTCCTAATTCTAGTTATATGCTTTCAATATTTGATTGGTTAATCAAATATTTTTGGAAATGATTTGATAATTTTTATATTCCCTAATTTTATTTATTCTATAACTTCCTCCATTTGAACAAAATAAAAACTTTGTAAAAAACGGCAATATAGATGTGGAAATTATCTCTTCATCAATGGCATTAAATAATGATGATTATGTTTTTCTTATCCCTTAATTATAATGATTTAATTTAGAAATAGTAATTTCATTTTTTCCCAGTAGCTTATATTTTAGCTCTTGATAATCATAAGATATTTTCTAACCATAATGATTTGTAATACGTAATTATAATATACCAAATTACTAGCCAAAAATTTAGAAGATTAAGAAGAACAATTATCAAACTTTTAATGATAGTTAATGGATTGCTAAAAATTTGCAGAGACATTTTATATTTAATCAAACTTTTAATAATAATTAATGAATTGATATAAATATTTTCAATATCATACTTAATGATATTTAATTGATTAATGACAATATGCAATATAGACAGAAATGATGGTATTTCCAAAATGCTTTCAATGTCATTAAATATCATTATTCTCTTATTTCCTTTATTTATATGCCACAATTATAAATTATCCCCTTTTATGACAAATAGTGATAATGATAGTAAGTTCCCATCTATTTTTCGTAGGCATTATTTTGTTGAGGTCCGACAGCATGTATCCTTTTGACGGGCTCATTGTGGTTCGTAGTGTGTTCTTGATTGTTCACCCATTTCCTTATTAAATCCTCTGGGCTTTAGAGTGGCAGAAAATAGTGGAGAAAAAGATTATTCCGTGAAGATTTCATGCTTAGCAACATTACCATATATAGTATTATCACAAGTGTGGGAAAGCGCTTCTCGTACAACGCATGGGGAGATATAGTTTATTTAGATAAAATAAAAACCAACTAGATTGCATATTGCATATAAATGCAAAGAGACAATTAAAATTCTCACAAAAGCCAGAGACAGTTATAAGCATGATAATTTTTTTAAAAATTATGCTGATAACAAATAAATTTTATTCCATAATTTTATTTTAATTTTGTATTTTGTGGCACATGTCGCGTAGCCAACATCCATAGCTCTTATTTATATATCATGAGCGTAGACCAATGCCTAATAGTGAGAAAATTGTAAAAACTTAATAAATAGAAAAAATTGTAGGGACCAGATTAAAAATTAGATAATACTATATAGATTCATGAACATATAAATTCACAACTATATCTTCCGAAAAAATATTTAAGAACTTATGGATTGGATGAAAATAATTTTATAATTTCTGCAAAATAAATTATTTTGAATAACAAGCTTCTAGAATAGGTATTTCTTTTGAAAATTAATAGTCATTATATATTTCAAATTTTAAACTTCTATATGTATTATGTTTTCTATATATGCACCGACATATATTTGCCACTTGTGTTAATCAGACAAGCATTAATCTAATCAATCAATCAATAAGAGAATCATTTAATAAGAAATATGCAGATTGTTTAATTTATTGTCTACATTCAGAAGACAAGCCTTCCCTTTGGTCTATAATTTTATTATTATGATTTCCATTAGGTTTTGTCTCCAAGTCATGTAGCACTTGTGTCTTTTGTAAAAACGAAAATGCCAAACACAGAGAGCAAAGAAGGACGAAAAAGTAGAAAGTGTAATCATCATCTTCTAAACTCTTTCATAATTGATAGCCCTAAATAAATAAAAAATATTTTTGAACAAAAAAAATAAATAAAAAATATTATCATTCTCAAAAAATAAATTTGAACATATAAAAATTACAGGGAGGGGTATTTCTTTCTTCATTTTTTATTTAATAAAGGATATAAAATTAAACCAGTCCACTCTCATTATTCAAAACACATGCAATCAATTAAAAAGGGAGTTGCACTATCTACAGCTTATGACAGTGCGATTTCATGCTCAATATGATCCCAAATGTATGAGTTAGATAACAACTTTATAAATAATTAAATATTAAAAAATTAGTTAAGTTAGTCATGTGTAAAAGACATGTATTGTTTAATCTAAAATACCCTTTTTAATTATTACCCCATTGGCACTAACCCCATTTAATAATATATGCAATCAATATGTAGCTTGATAGAAAATTATAAATTTGAGAGGTAAAGTCAATTAAGTTCTTACATTTAGGGCAAAAGCAAATCTCTCCTATAACTCCTATATTTTGGACCAATAACTGAGGGAGTATTTTTATACAGTATCTTAGTAAGAACTAGTGCTCATCGCAATAATGAGCACTGAAAGTTATTCATTGTAGTGAGATCTACACAATTCAAATAAAATTTTGATAGTCTAGATTTAGATTTTTAACTAATTATTTTTAAATAAAAAAAATCATTTTTAGAAAAACTGATAATTAAGATATTATTTTTATTATAGATTTAGTATGCATTAAAATAAAATGATTTTTTTTGTAAAATAAAATGATTTTTTTAAAAAGTAAAAAAATTCAATTTAAACCATCCAAATTAGATCTGAACAGTTTGTAATGATGAATGGCTCACAGTACTCATTATTGCCACTAAACTGGTTCCTATCTCAGTACATAGGATTGGAGCCATGTCTTTTTGACAATCAAGATTTAAGATTTTTAACTAATGATTTTTAAATCAAAACATCATTTTTGAAAAAATGATAATTAAGATATTATTTTTATTTTAGATTTTGTATACATTAAAATAAAATGATTTTTTGAAAAAGTAAAAGTAAAAAAATCAATCTAAATCATTCAAATTAGATTTGAACAGATTGTAATGTTTTAAAAAAATTGCCAAACAAAAAATGCACAACATTAAATATTTATATTTAATGTTCCAAAATGGGTGATTGGCAAATCTCAATCAGGCAGCTACTTCATTATTAGTCAATATAATAATCACTTCAATGACTATGACCTGGTTAAGTAGCACCCGGTTTCACCAAGTTAAATTTGTCGTGGCCCGAAAAAAGAACAAAACACATAGATTTTTAAAATATGCCTTCCAACCGGGCTCATTTAAAATATCAATTAAGTAAATTATTTTGATATGAGGAATATCAATTTTATCCTTATGAAAGACAGAAAGAATGTCTCCAAATATAACATGCTTCATTAATTTTAAACAAAATTGATAGTATATTCTTCGATCATAATAAGACGTTTGATGGTTGTTGTGGTGGATGCATGTTCCTAGAGAGGAGAATGGCCCCCGTGAAACACAGTACATCTTAAGATTTAATAAAAATTTATTCCTCAAAATCGCAAATTACCAATTTTTTAATTCAATATGTTTATGAAAAATTATGCATATGTGCTGAGTAAATATATAATTAGTTTATTCGCTATATTATAACTGAATGATAAGTAAATATTTATTGAATTTTGTCAAATAAAAAAATAAATGTGTATATTATATATAATGCAATTATATACGTATTTTGGGTGGGACAGCATGCCGTGGCCATACCCTGGCCGACATTTAGACTCACTAAAAAATGCCTAGTTGTTTTCCGGGTTGTTTTTCTTTATATATATATATATATGATGGGATCGACATA
The DNA here is from genome assembly GCA_963855925.1 of Inga laurina. Lineage (NCBI taxonomy): Eukaryota > Viridiplantae > Streptophyta > Magnoliopsida > Fabales > Fabaceae > Inga > Inga laurina. The sequence continues at coordinate 23,645,881 of OY979711.1, forward strand.
TTTTTAACAGGCTCAGACGAGCATTATGAAAATTTGGATCTCATGAACACTCTTAAGTTTAATTATGTATGTTTGGATTAACTTTTAGATAATAGCTTTTACGATTTACGAGGTAAATATATAAGAAGAGTTTTGTCTTGACTTACAAAAAAGGGCTTCTGAAACCGCAGTTTGAGTATTTACCAAACATGTTAAGGTTCAAACCAAGATCTTATTATTGAACCATGAACCAGTGTCTTGACCAGTTGGATAGTCAGTCTGAGTTTCTTAAAATTGGTTAAAACCCCCCCCCCCCCAAACACACACACACACACACACAACACACACACACAGATGGCATAGAGAGTGAATTAGGAAGAAGGGGTGGGGCAAAAGAAAAGGATTGACTTTGAGATGATCATAATTAGAAGCCCTTGAAAGATATAAAATTATGTTGAAAACGTTGATACCAAGACACGTAGTTGGTGGGATTCTGCTCGCAAAATGACAACAAGTGAAGGCCCTACATTCCCTGCTTTGGCCGTCTATAGCGGAATCTGCTGATTTCATCTCATTCATTTGCCCACTCTTCCACTAATTACTTCCCCAACCATTTCTCATTTTGACAAAAAAAAAAAACCTATATTTTTCTTAATCTTATTCAACCTTAATATAGTTGCTTGTAATGTTGCTTTATGGTGACCATCATTAATTTAATCCCCCCCATATTTTGTCACCTTCATTGGTTAGACGGTTAGTGGCCCACTTTATTTTGCATGGTCCATTCCTAACCAAACACTAATTAATTTATTATTATTATACACTAATCTTTTGCATGGTCCACTTTATTTTGCTTTACTACATCATTTTACCCGTAAGTATTTGATTTATAAGAAAAAGGTATGTGAGTATTTTCTCATGAATTGTTTTCGAGTATTTGTTTTGCATGCTTGAATCCCATATATAATGAATGACATTGAAAAGTACTGTGACTTTGTGTGTATCTGAACATAAATAGACACTCAAATTGTTCAGTCATTACTCATCAAGTTAATGTTGTTTTTGCTGCTGGTGTTATGCTGTTACATAATCGTGTAACAATGATCGATCCACCAGTTACCTCATAGCATGATTAATAAATTGCACAAATATTTGTTTCGAATTTAAACTTAACATTTTGGTCTGAGTTTCAAAGATATTAATGTTGGATAGATTTAATCCAGCAAAGCAAATTGGGTCTTTGTAATATGGTCTCGGTGGAGAAGCTAGTTTTTTGTTTTCTTATATAATATACATGTTTATGAAGAATTGTAAATCTTAGAAGCTGACTTGTAAATTATTTGTCAATGTTTGAAAATATATAAGTTATTAAATATTAAAGTATTAATATTTTAATAAGATCTTTCTAAGATAAAATTAGTACTCCTTCATGTCCTTAATATAAGACATATTTATCTAATATGATTAAATTAAGAGGTTAGGCAAGTTAGGTAATATGACATGTATTTTTTAAAACACCCTAGTCATATTTCTTAATTCACTCATTCCCTCTCCTCTTTGATTATTGTTGAGGGAGCAGCAATAGGAGTAAATTAGGAAAAGATTGACAAATATGAAAACTTTATCATATATTTAGAACCATGATTATCTTCTCAAATATGTCTTATATTAAAGACTAAAGGGAGTATTTTTTTTAGGGTTAATAAAATCTTTAGTCCTTCAAGTTACTATAATTTTGGTTTTGGTCCCTTAATTTTTAAATCAGAGAGGTTTTGATCCTTCAAGTTTCATTTTGTTTAAATATTGGTTCCAGTAATTAAATAAAAACTTGGACAATGTTTCTCTTGAGGAACCAAAACCTATAATTTGAAACATGAGGGACCAAAGTCAAAATGAGCGTAAACTTGAGGGGACCAAAAATTATATTAACCCATTTTTTTATTACTTATCAACATTATCACCCAAAAAATAGTTAGTTGCTTGGCCAGTCAACGTTATTGGTTAAACTTTGATTTTAGTATTTCACATAGATAATAAATAACATTAGTTTCTTGATTTTTATTAATTTGATTTAATTAGTATTACCATGGTCCTAAATATAAGAACCAGTCAACTATTTTGAAAAGATTAAAGAAGATAATTAAATTACTTTAAAGTATTTATATTTTTATTTTTTTCCACCAAAATACACTACAAAAAAAGGTATTTTGTAGCGGTGATATTGTAGCGGTTATAATTACCCGCTACAAATATTAACATTTGTAGCGGTTTTACCCTAAACCGCTACACATTTGTAGCAGCAAGCTACGTGCAAAGTGGCACACCAGATTAGCTGCATTTTTTGTAGCGGTTACCTAGATAAAACCGCTACAACTATGGCGAGAATTTCCCCCCAAAAATTGTAGCAGTTAATAAATAAAAACCACTACAGTTTTCGCGCCACATGGCGCGCGTACAGTGTAGCGGTAATTTGTAGCGGTTTGATCAATAAAACCGCTACAAAATTACAAACGTCATGTATTTTATAGCAGTTACTAGGTTGTAACCGCTACAAAATTTTAAAGGTTCCAAATTTGTAGTGGTTATATACCTTAACCGCTACAAAACTCCAAAGGTTTTTGTGATTTATAGCGGTTATATTAGAACCGCTACAAAGTTTAGCCGTGCCTAAGTTATTTGTTGCGGTTATTTGAATAACCGCTACAAACGTTCCACCTATATAAACTCTCCTCCCCCCTTCATTTCTCCATTTGCTCATTTTGTTTCCTGAAGTTTCTCTGAGTGTTTTCATTAGATTTGAGCATTCAAACGTCTGTGAAAGAGTTTTTGTTGCAGTATTTCTTGGTATTTGTACTTGAGGTAAGGAGATAAGACATATTTTATTTGTATTTGTATTTGTATTATACTTTTGCATAATAATGTGACTAAAATATTTTTTTTTTGAATTTTCACAGTTGATATGGCTTCAAGAGAGGAAAGGGGGAAGGCGCCTGAGGTACCCAAACCTATTTTACGAGGTGGTAGTAGCAGAGCAGGGGGAAGAGGGAGGGGGCAGCGTGGAGGGAGGGTAACCTCGGCATTTCAGCCCATCCCCCCACAGGAGTCGCCCCTACCACAGGCACCGCAGACGATCCCAGAGGAGACAACCGCACCAGAGGTGTCTGAGTTTGGGGGGCAGATATCAACATCGAGGACTACGACGAGGAGGATTTTGAGATCCCAATTGAGCTCAGGGAGTTGGAGCAGTTCCTCGATGAGGAGGAGGCTCGGGAGCAGAACATCCCACGAGGGTCGTCTTCACGGTCCACTGGGTTTGAGGAGCAGGTCCAAGGTAAATAATTTTTTTATTCAATAAATTATTTATTTAAATTTGAAATGTTAAGTTTTAATTATAATTTATGTAACATGTGGTAAATTGTGCAGATGAGCAGGGGAAAGTGTCGACGAGGAGGCTGGACGTGGCCGGTCTGAACAGCATGGACCGGACACTACGAGTTATAGTTCCGTGGAATGAGGGCACGGACCAACCCATTGACAATGGGGGTCACCTATTCAACTGCTTCCTGAACGACCTGGGCGGGAATTGGATGTGGTTCCCCCTGCACTTCAGGACGTGGAGGCACGTTCCGAAGCGGTTTGGGAGGAGGTGGTTCAGGTAATTAATAGTATTTAATTAATATTATTTTGTAATTAATTATATTTAATTAATATTTTTTAATAGGATTTTTGTAATTATTGATATTTAAATAACTTTTTTGCAGCTGCGGTTTGCCGTCAGGGCCAACCGGAAGAGGTACACCCTCGTGAAGATGGGTGACGGCTGGAGGAACAGGAGGAATCGTCTCATCCACAGGGTGGATAAGGACAAGACGATGCCTCTGGAGCAGTTGATCGAGAGCGTCCCGGACTACGTGCCGCTGAACGACTGGGCAAGTTTCATCCAGTTCAGGAGAAGCGCTGAGGGGTAGGTAGTGTATTTATTAGATTATTTATATATAATTTTGTAATTGTTAATTATTAAATTCTAATTTAAATGTAATTAATTTTAAATGTTTTATATTTTTTTAATACATTTAAAATTATTTTTTTCAGGCGCTTTCTTAGAGGAACACCAGGATTCGTGGGTAGCAGACGATCCACCACACAGCAGGATCGAAGACCTTTGCTGTCACCTACAGCGAGCTGGTAACTTTTCAAAATATCATTGACTTTTAGCTGGTTATTTCATAATAGTAATTGAATTATGTAATTGTTTTAGGAGAGGAAGGCAGAACAGGAGAACTGTCAGACAAACTATGGGGAGTTGTACGCGATCACACACAGACACCGTGACGAGACTCCTACCTCTCAGCAGGCAGAGGCGGCCATTGTAAGTAATTTTATTATTATAATTTTTATAAAACCAACATAATAATGAAAAATGTTAATTAGTAATTGTTTCATAAAATGGCAGGAGCGGATGCAGCAGTCGAAGGCTAAGCTGCGAGAGACCCAGGCCGAGGAGTCACAGGGGTCAGTGGACCCGACGGCTCCTTTGAAGGCGGGTCTGGCTCAGGTTGAGCACCCTGGACTCGTTCGAGGGATGGGGATAGGCGCCAGACCTAGCATGGTCTATGGAAGGAGCGCCGCCTCTGAGGCTGGCAACTCTAGAGGGGTCAAACGTCTGAGGGACGAGTCTATTGAGAAGCTACGATCAGATTTAGAGCAGACACAGGCTGCAGTGGCTCAGCAGTAACAACAGATGCAGTAGCTACATCTGCAATAGATGCAGGAGCATGCTGATATTATCTACGCTCAGCAGACACAGTGGCGTGATATCACGAACAGCATGTTCGAGCGCGGATGGAGTCGCCTGTTCCCGGATGAGCAGTATCAACAGGTTCTGCCTGTCCCTCGGTTCGTCGTGTAGCCTCCTGCTGCTACTATTGCTGATGATAATGGTGTAGTTCACTCTGGCCAGTAGCTCGATCCAGTAGCACCTGATGGAGCCCCACCTGAAGGAGCACCAGATGATAGGGGTGTACAACGGGCGGGCGGGTCTACCCCATGGGGCAACCCACAGCCTGCCCGTTTTAAGCATACGGGTACGGGTGAGCCCGTACCCGTAGGCGAACCCGTTTAACCAGTCATAAACGGGTATGGGTTAAACGGGTGGGTAAAATGGGTCAGATGAACCCGTTTAGAAAAGATAGACCTGAACATGCTGAATTGGACCTTTAATTGGGCTTGTATGGGCCCAATATTGGGTAATCTGGTAGAATGACAAAAACAAGTAGAATTGAAGCAAAATACATATATATATCAACTAAAAAGCAATCAGCCATGCATCATCAAGGTCCACGTGTCTAAGCAATCAAAAGCTGGTGCCTAATAGTTTACAATTACACCTAAGTGGCCAAGTCCCAACAAAACAAGTAATTTAACAAAGCAGTCAGCCTCAAGGCTTCACATCACAATTCACAGTTAACAAAACAAGTAATTTAACAATTCACAGTCACACCCAACAAAACATCTTTGTTTGACACTTCAGCAATAAGGCTTCATATCACAATTCACACTTAACACAAATCAGGCTTCAGATTCAGCAACGCTAGCTGCTCCTGCTGCTGCATCTTCCTCTACAAAATGAACAATTGAAAAATCATTAAACCCTATCGATTAATATATATTAACTAATAAGTAAGAATATGAAATGAAAATTACAAACTGAAAATTGAAAATGCAAATCAAGCTACCAATAACAATAGTTGCAGTCACATCAAAATTATCAACTTCCAAGTCATTCACGTTGGGGGTTTCACAGATAGCCAATTTTCAGCACATATGAGTGCCTCAGCCATCTTTGAGGATAAAGAGCTCCTGAAAGCATCTAATACTCAACCTCCAGTACTAAAAGCTGCTTCTGAAGATACAGTAGAGACTGGTACAGCCAATAAATCACGTGCTATCAAACTTAACACTTTATACTTACAAGCATTCCCTTTCCTCCATGACAAAATGTCAAATTGTATACCACAATAACCAAACAATTCAGCTTGAAGATATTCATCCACTTCTGAAATTTTCTCTATACTACGCTCTGCATCTGCCTTGGCTAAAAACTTCTGGTAAGTAGCATCAATGGATGACAAGGTCGTTTCAAGTTCAACATCTAGAACTAGCACATTAGTTCCACCACCATTATTATCCCCTTGCTCCATTAGTGGCTGAGATCCAGATGTTTCACCAAGACGAACACTAGCTGAATAATAGTCGTATAAACGATACAAGACATCCATAGTCTTCCTTAACATAACTTCACGCTTTGTTGACTCTGACATAGTGCACCTTCCCCACAGCCGAAAGTGGTGCTTTATAGGGCATTGGAGGTTTCTTGATGGAACGCATAAGTTCAGATTGCAACGGAATCGCTTCAATGGCAAACCAGAAAAAAGAGGACCACCTCAAACTTTGTTCGGTACCGATATCTTACAGCAGTTTGATCATGTTGACTTCGAGTTTGGAAAAAGTAACGATTCAGCACAAACTCGCCAAAAGGCGCACAGGACTTAGGCGCCTCAGCAATAGAAGAAGATAAGTATTTTATTCACTCTTCCATATTGGAGATCTAATTTACTTCACCACAATCTTGATGTCATGCACATTGAAAAGAATGTTTGCGACAATGTGCTATATACATTGCTTAATGAACCCGGCAAGACAAAAGATCACCTTCAAGCGAGGAAAGATTTACACGTAATGGGAGTTCGTGCAGACGCTTGGCTAGATGAGCATGACAAATTTCAGCCGGCAAAGTTTACCCTCACAAAACCGAACAAGGAAGTCTTCCTCGCAAGGTTGAAGAAATTAAAAGTTCCTGATGGGTATTCAAGCAACATTTCTCGATGTGTTGACTTGTAGGCTTGAAAGGTTGCTGGCCTGAAGAGTCATGACTCACATGTTCTTATGTAGCAGTTACTCCCTCTGGCTATAAAGAATGCACTTCCTCCCGATGTTTCCATCATTTTAGTGGAACTTTGTTCTTTCTTTCGGAAGTTGTGTTCTAAGGTTTTGATTGTTGAGGAGCTCGATCAGCTGCAGTCCAAAATCATTCTTATGCTTTGTATTTGGAGATGATCTTTCTTCCGTCCTTTTTTACTGTGATGGTTCACCTTACAGTCCACCTCGTTCATAAAACAAAGCTCGCTGGACTAGTACAATATCAATGGATGTATCTAATTGAGAGGTCTCATTTTAAATATGTGCTTTATTCTCCGTATTTAATGTTTACTAGTCGTCCTTTTCAGCATTTAGTATCAATTTTTTCTTCTTTACTTCGTAGGTTCCTTGGTAAATTAAAATCTTATGTAAGGAATAAGGCATGGCCAGAAGGTTCTATAGCTGAAGGCTATATAGGGAATGAGGTGCAGTATTTTTGTTCAAGGTACTTTGATGATCTTGAGACGGCTTTCAACCGACATCGGGAAAATTTATACCTCATGTTGGTAAACCAGTTGGACCAACTGAGAAGTTGTAAGCACATAGACATGTCTTGATTAATTGCACTCAAGTTGAACCTTTCATACAGTAATAATTGTATACTCACTGTTATTCTATATCTTTCGTAACATTTCTCACTTTCATTTTACTATCACCTTTCCATTATTAATTGCAGGGAATTTAGAATTCATATTAAGTGTCAACTCAGGATCCGTACACAAACATCCTCGGAAGTTTATAGGAGGGTCCACAGAGAATTCTCGAGCTAGTTTGCGCGCAGAATACTAGATGACCACAACCCACACTCACCAGATTTCAGAGCTCTCGCAATCGGCCCTCTTGATCATGCAAAAAGATTTATAGCATACAATGTCAATGGTTTTAAGTTTTGCACGGTTTCACGGGATCAAGGATTGCAAACTCAGAATTCGGGTGTTTATGGCACATTTGGGACAAGAAGTTATACGAGCAGCAGTGATGCTAACATGTAGTTCGGAGGCGTCCCTTATTATGGAAAGCTTTTTGATGTGGTCGAACTTAATTATCAAGGCCGTTTCACCCTGACGTTGTTCAAGTGTTTGTGGGCAAATACCACTACTTTACGGGGACTGACAACTGACGACTTAGGGATCACATCAGTCAATTTCTCATAGCCAATTCGTACTGGTATTTCTCAAGATGATGAGCCGTATATTCTTGCTTTAGAGGCACATACGGTTTATTATGTCGAGGATGAGAAGCACAGGGATTGGCATATGGTCGTTCATTTAAAGCCACAAGACCTTTATGACATGGGTGAAGGCAATAACATCGCCTACGAGAGTAAGCCATTTCAGCCAGCCGATTTTGAAAACTACTTCCTTGAAGGCGATGACAATTTACCTCTACTACGGTGAGTTTTTTTAAGTCCACATCATTTAAATTAAATTTTTTAAATTTCATAATACATCCCTAACAATAATTTTTCTACATAATTTCTGTAAGGATGGCGACAATGAGTGATAAAATTCAAATTAAGCTTTTATCTTTCAAAAAAACTGGAAAAAAATTTAAAAATAAATAAATTAATATTTGTAGCGGTTTAATAACCGCTACAGAAATAAAATAATAACCACTACAAAAATAAAAATAACCGCTACTAAATGAAAACCACTACAAAGTGGATACATTAACCGCTGCAAATGGTACGCGGATCCCTATAAATACCCTTACCACAACTCATTTCAAACACTCTCCCCTTTCTTTTCACCTTACCTTTCTTTCATTTTCTCTCATTTACAATTTCTTTTGTTTGAGTTGAGGAGCTGAACAATACGATCAAATATGGTAACAAGTTTTTTAATTTTTTTTTCAATACTTCTTTCCTTTGTATAAAATTTATTCTCACCATTTTTTTTCTAGATATTTTACAACTTTATTTCATTTTCATCTATTTTTCATACACAATTACATTGTAGTAAACAACATAATAGTTCTTTATTACCTACATATCCTTAATAATATTATCAATACAATTTTTATACTAATCTAATTAAATTAAATTATTCCTTTTAATTTATAAATAAGTTAAACTATTGAATAATAAGCTAATTAAATTAGATAAACTAATTAAAAATAAACTATTTAATTTAATATTAAAAAAACAGAAACAAATGAGCGTATTTTTTTTAAAATTTTTTTTAAATTTTTGTAGACGTTGATAAACCACTACTAATTAACACACCTTTTTAAAATTGAAATTAATTTTTTGGTGCGAATTTTGAATTTTCATGAAATTAGTAGTGATTGGATAACCGCTACAAATTTCATCAAAAATCCAAAAGTAGTAGCGGTTTTATTAACCGCTACAAAATAGAAAAAAAATTCATTTCTCTTTTCCTGCCGTCAAAATTTCAGTTTTTTTTTATTTTTGTAGCGGTTCTATAACCGCTACAAATATCTCTGAAAAAAATTTCACTCATGAAGATTTGGTAACGGTTGGGTTGAATTGCTACAAATTATGTAGCGGTTATCTTCCTTGAGTAGCGGTTTTCTATAACTGCTACAAAACCTCTTGCAACATACGATTTAGTAGTGGTTTGGCTAACCGCTACTAATATTGTTTGTAGTGGTTAAAACTGCTACTAATATCCATTTTTAACCGCTACCAAATCACGTTTTTTTTTTGTAGTGATAATTTGTCTGGCTTATAAACTGATATATAATATAATGATACAACATATAATATGATTAAGTAATTTATTTAATTTCTTTAACCTTCTAAAAAAATTAACTAGGTCTTATATTTAGAACTGAATACAGTATTACTTTTATTATAAGGTGTTAGAAATAAAATATAGAGAGGAAATGAGATGCATGCTGGATCGGATCGGATTCACATAACCGGAGCCCACGCAGTGATTAGACTACAAGAATCTAAACGAGATCTGCAACGAACTGGAATAAAGAAAGATGAGAGAAAAGATAAGACATGGCAAGAGATTTCAATTGTAGAGGCGAGAAAACAATGCCGGACTACTACTGAACAATAAATGCCTTATTAATTTCGTCATTTATTGTGATTTGCCTATTAATGAATAAATGAATCATGCATTTATTGGGCTGATTATGTCTTGGAGGGCAAGCTCCCCATACCGCTATAAATAGAGGCTGCGTCGTACATTGTTTTCTCACCTCTGCAATTGAAACCTCTTATAATATCTCTTCTTTTCTCCCATCCAACTTTTTGTTCTAATGCTGCTATGCACATCTCGATTAGACTCCAGTAGTTTAACCATTGTGTGATTTTTGGTTATGTGAATTCGATCAAACCCAATAGGCATCTCATTTCCTCTCTATATATTATTTCTAACATCTATAGGTATGCAGTCTCTTATATGAATTCGGTTTAAGATTTTTGTTATGTATATCTTTTAGGACAAGGATAACAGTCTCTTTGAGCAAACCCTCTTTATCTTGATTGTTAGAAATAATATATAGAGAGGAAGTGAGATGCATACTGGGTCAAATCTGGTTCATATAACAAGAGCTCACATAACGATTAGACTAGTCTAATTGAGGTGTGAACAACAGTACACCAAAACAAAGAAAGATTAAAAAAAGAAGAGAGATTGCAAAAGTTTTCAATTGTAGAGGTAAGAAAACAATGCAAGGGACAACCTCTATTTTATTTATAGTGGTCTGGTGACCTAGCTTTCCAAGCCAAAATCAGCCCAATAAATGTTTGATTGATTTCGCCATTTATGGTGATTTGTCTATTAATGAATAAATCACTAATTAGAGTTGACAAACCACACATTAATGAGAAGTATCTACTTAATCAGTCATAAATGTTGAGATATTGTTTTCTCATTTGATTCGGGCTTTTCCTTTCCCAAGCAAATAATATAGTTCATCAAAGGCGAATTTAGATTCAAAGTCCAATATAAGATACTTTGTTGTATTTATTGGTGCCTTTTTCTTAATTTTTCAAATTATGAGGCCTCGAAATCTAAGTGTTTTCAGTAGTAGCCCATCTTCACCCTTTGAAATTGCTCACTTTGTTAGAGGATTCCACACTATACAGGCTGTTAACATTTTAAGCATTTTTTATACTTCTAACATGTTCGTGTTCTCTTCTAATTTGTTGTAATTAGCTGGTGATGTACAAGTTTTTTTTTTCTCATCACCCTTTGTAATTTCATTCTTTAATTAATTTTTTTATTTTTTTTAAAAATAATTTAGTTAAAACAGGTCAGCCATTATTTGAATTAAAAATAAAAGATGTTTAACCCATAGGTTGGACAGTTCGATAAACCCACTCGCGAGGCGCCGCCCATTGTATTAACGTGGAAAGTGATGTTGAAATCCATAATAATAAATACTCTCATGATTATTGTTGGAAAAAACAAAATCATTGTCGTGATTCTATTTATAAAACATATACTTATAAGACACTACTATTATGTCTTATCAATTAAGAAAAGTTTTCACTATTCGCATATTTATAATGCTTAATAAATAATTGTTACAACGAATAAATGTCATTATATCGAGGTAGAGGTCACACACATATATATAGTATTAAAACTTAAAGGTTAAATATGAGCACTGTCATATATTGAGAGGTGGAATACATGAAAACACAAAAATAATTGTTGTAATTAAAAACCGTTATTTATTTAGTGACAAAAATTATGGTTCTTATAAAACAACCGTCATATAATACTTACAAACAATTTATCTTCCAACTTATCAGTGAAAAACAGAAAAATAATGGTCTTAAAAAACAACCATCATATAACACTTACAAATGATATGTCTTCCCTAAGTACCAATTCATAACTCATAACCATTCGTAACATTGTTAAACTATATTTAAACCCACCTATTCATTGTGATTATTATTATTTTTCTTTATCGGCCTCTTTCTTCTCTCCTTTATCATGTTAAGATCCCAGGGAGCTCCTCCTCCTCCACCACCACCTCCTCCTCCTCTTCTACCTCCTCCTGAAATGGAAGCTCTAATGCATATGTTGACAAGCCTTGACCACTCCACAAGGCGTCTCCCAGCATACGTCAATAAGCTGAATAGGAAGTTGAAACTCATACTTCATCACAATGAGGTTGAATATTGCTTGTAGTTAGACCATTCATCTCCTTCCTCAGATAATATCACTAAGGAGAAGGAAGAGGATAGTAGTGGTTATAATGATTGAACACCACTGTTGTTTTTTTCAAAATATTAAAAACTTAAGTTAGCAAAAAAATAACTTAATATTTCACGGTTATTAATTAACAACTATAAGTTATTCTTGCTACATAGCTAATGCAGTTAAAAACAATACCAATATACTTAATGGTTCTAACTTAATAAACATTAATTAAAACTGTTGAAACATTTCGTCGTTCCCGTGCTAACTTTGGGTGCCTTCCCTTTTTTTGATGATCATCACGAGAACAAAGTACCCTTTCATTATCCTCCATTGCGAGAGACTGGTCCTATTCAACTTATAATGCATGCAGTGATGGTTTTGTTCTTTCCCTTCTAGATATCTATTTAAGCTCCCAATTTCCATTTATTTTTCCTACGTTTTTTTCATCGTCCTCCTCTTTGTTCTCTCAATTATTAAGATGAAATGCTGTGCTGATGAATTGCCAGAAAATCCTCCACCTCCTCCCCAACCTCCACCTCTTGCTTCTCCTCCCCAACATCCGCCTTCGCCTCCATATTCTATGCTTCATCAACTGGAGTCAATGATGTGGCATGCAGAACACACTGACCATGCTATAAGGAGGCTTGTTGGGTACTTGTCTAATATGAACAGAAAGGCCAGTCTTATTCTTGATGAGTATGGGATTGTCCATGATGCTGACATACTATACCTAGAAGATTCAGGCCACTCTTCTAGTGATGAATAGCCAAATGATCATGACCAATCACCACTGTTCATTAAGCTACTCATCACTATTAAGGTTTTTTTTTTTGGTTTAAGAATAAAAAGTATAATTATCATGGCACTAATAGATCAGAAAAATTATAAAAAAAAGGACATATCTCACAATTCTTACACAACAACAATTATGAAATCAAATAAATAATATAATGGTTCTTCAACTATTCTTATAAAACAACCATCATGAAAGCAAATTAAAGATAAATAACGGTTCTAGAAAAACAACTGTGATGTAACACAAGCATAAGGGCACAAAAAATATAAAATAATTGTGCGAGCTGATTATCTTTAGCTTCCAATGTACGTGTCACTTCCAATCTATTTAAACTCCCCATCTTCATTCTCTTCATTTATTCTCTTCATCATCATGGGGAAGCAACATGCTAAAGAAATGCTAGAGAATCCTCCACCTGCTTCTCCTCCTTGTGCTCCTCCTCCCCAACCCCTACCTACTTCTCCTCCTCCTACTCCTCCCCCAAGCCTCCACCTCCTTCTCCTTCTCGTGCTCCTCCTCCCCTACCTCTACCTCTACCTGCTTCTCTTCCTCCTCCGCCCAATCTCCACCTTTTTCTTCTCCTCCTAGTACTCTTCCCCAACAACCACTTGCGCCTCTAATCCATAGCGACCATCGCTATTGCATCTAGCACTAGATTGTCCCTATTCTCTCAAATGATTTAGGTCACTCCTCCGAAGATGATGGGTAGGTTTTATTTATGTCCATTTTTAGTTTTATTTTTTAAAAATAAATTAATGTAATTATCTCGGTTCCAATATAAAAAATAATAACATACCTCACAGTTTTTATTAAAAAGCCATGATAAATCAAATGAATACCATATCTCATAGAGTCACGGTTATTAAAAAAAATAATAGCATACCTCACAGTTATCTAAAAAAACATGATAAAAGTAAAACAATAAATAACAATTCTTACCAAAAGACCTTAAAAACTACTTAATATGGGTTTGTTAATAACATATTTCACGGGTTTTTAAAAATAACCGTGATAAAAGTAAAACAATTAGCTGCTCTTGCCGACTAGCAGTTATGTAAGACCTTAAAACCTACTTAATAAAACCTACTTAATAGGGCAGGGGGTTTATTTGTTAAACATCCAATCAATTTGACATTTGTAAACATGCACACTCAAAAGCTCTAGCTCTTTCACAAAAAGTGTCCGTTCAACGTAAGAGTTTTCGTCCTTCAACCCATTATCGCAAGTCAACGTCTTTATCGCGATCATCTTCATGCCAAGTACCAAGTTAGTTTCTTTTGTTCTGCTAGACTTTGATGTCTTTTAATTAAGGTCGTGCTTCAATTAATGACACCTAACACTCTTTGAAAAAATACTTATGTTTGGGCTTTATTTAATCATATTTAACCCATTACAACTTAAACCATTGAAACAGAAAAGAATTAAAACAAAGGGGCACACAAGGATGCTACTTTCATTCAATAGCAACTGGTCCAGACCCATATCTTGCATGTCCCTTCATGTTCCACAGCCCATAGAAAGCTTTTTTCACTTATATCACTTCAATTATTAGGACTCTTCTTGTTGTAAGCTTAACCTCTTTAGTTAATAAATAGATAAGTGATAGCTCCTGGACTCTTTTAATTGTGTCAATATAATGGGCCGCATATAGCTTTTCTCTATCTTGAACATTTTAAATAACTCTTTATAAGGCATCCATCATGGCATGTTCTTATTAGGCTTCCAATTCCTTTTAATGAATCATGCACCACAATTCTTGGGTTTTATTTGTTTCTATATTCTTTTTCTTAAAAAAAAAATGCTTACAATCGGATAAGGTCTTAAAATATGACCAGAGGCATTTTTATAATTATGATGAAATTTTAAGACCGGTTATATTAATAACCGATCTTAAAAATACTTTTAAGACTGGTTATAGTAAAAACCGGTCTTATAAATAATTTTAAGACCAGTTACAAAACAACCGGTCTTAAAATATATACAATAACAAAAAAAAATATGTAATATGTTTTCTAGACCAGTTTTATAAATAACCGGTCTAGAAAATATTATCTGAATTAAAGACAATCATAAAAATAAAATATTTATTATTTTTAAAACCGGTTGTAAATAAGAACCGGTCTTAAAAATTCAAAATGTAAGACCGGTTATTAATTAATAACTGGTCTTTAAAAGTTTCAATTTTTAAGACCGGTTATTTATTAATAACCGGTCTTAAATATATATTTTAAGACCGGTTTTAAAATAGAACCGGTCTTAAATATTACTTTTAAGACCGATTGTAATTGACAACCGGTCTTAAAACTAACCTAGATTTCAAAACCCGCCTAAATTTAGCTCTGAAATTTCATTTCAAGACTCAAGCACATCAGTGAAACCCCTGCATCTGTTTGCTGTAGCTCCTCCTTCCCCCTTCTTTTCTCTGTCCTTAACTTCACCACCGTCAACGGAGATTTATTGTTGAATTCATTGTCGGAAGGCTATCGTCGTTTGTTCCCTCCGATTGGTTTCGTTCTCAACCTCATTTTTATTGTCAGGTTTGTGTTTCCATTTCGTTTTTAGGTTTTTCATTGAAATTGTGAGATTACTTATCCTCCATTTTTTTAGTTCGATTCCTGTAGCAAGTGGCCAAGGACTGTTCAAATCCAGAGGAATAAGAGGATCCTTAAGCAAAGGTTTAAGGTACGATTGAATTATTCTGAAATTGTGGACTTGGGTTTATTTTGGTGGTTTTCCATTTGCATTACAGACAATAGTTTAAGCTTTTTACTTCTAATGGACCTGGGTTAATTATTCCATTTGAAAGTGATGATTTTGAGAGTCGTAGTGATGATTTTAATCCTAGTACGTTGAAGACTATAGTTTAAGCTTGTTGCTTCTAGTGGTGTAGCTTCTGTTATATTGTTTTGTTTGGTTTAAACTTGTTGCTTCTGTTATATTGATTTTGTAGCTTCTAATTTCCTTCTTTTGATTTGGCCCTGCGATTTGAATTTAAAATCTTTACCAATATGAAAACTTGCTTTAGGGAATTGCTTTTGCAATTGCAATTAATCATTCCTCCTTCAACTTGTGCATTGCAATTATTTGTTCATGTTTGCATAACTTGGAAATTGTGTTTGAACGATGCCTTTATAGATAGTGCCGTGTTATAACAATAAGCACCGTCTAGCAAAATTGCCTTAAATAGTGTTCTTAAAGTGTTTTTAGAAAATGAGTCGTCCTAGTGAGGGTACTCCAGATCCAACTAATCCAATTCAAAGCGAGCCTAGCAATGCTCCGAGTCAGGAACACAATGAGCCACATAACTGGCCTAGACGAAGGGGTAGGAGAGCCGTCCGATTGAGAGACATTCCTCTCAATCGGAATACCGGGGGAAAGATTCCAATTGAGTTTGATAGATATTGGAAACCAATCGGGCCTAATTCCCAACGTTATAGGAGTTTTGTCGGCCTCCTAGCACACAACAAGCCTAGCATCTTGATATAGCAGTGGAGAAATGTCGATAGAGGTGTGAAGTGACATATTTGGGAAACTATCCAGCTCACTTATGACATTCCTGAGAGTGAAGTCTTGTATGACAAGACAATGACGTATTGTGACGAATGTTGGAGGAAGTTTAAGACAAATCTAGCCAATAATTATGTGGATATCGAGGTGGAAGAAGGTCAGCCTCTTCCTAATCTGTGCGATCAGTATTCTTTTTTTGACGAACAGACTTGGCAAGATTTTAGACGGCTTCAGACTACTCCAGAAGCATTGTGAATTGTTGACTTATTTTGCAATTGATTTGCTTATGAATTATGAATTGTCTTTATTGATTTACAATGACTTAATTTTGATTTCTTATTCACAGGAAAAAAGGAAAAAGGCCCAAGAAAGTGGTAGAAAGAATGATTGTCCCCATACAATGTCTCGTGGGGGTATGGAAGGCTGAAAAAGACTTGTTAGCGGCCAAACGGAAGAGATTGGAAGAAGCAGCTTAATCTGATCCTTCTGTTCTTCTTTCTCCACCATCTCCGATACGTCGAGAAGAGAAGTGGTTGTTCGCTCGCCAAAAGAGGAGCGGGTCTTATACGAGTGAACAATCTCATGTAGTTGATGAGAAAATTATAAGTATTGTTGTTGACTTGTTGTTATTAATTATTTAGTAAACAAATTTCATTACTAACATT
The DNA here is from genome assembly GCA_963855925.1 of Inga laurina. NCBI lineage: Eukaryota > Viridiplantae > Streptophyta > Magnoliopsida > Fabales > Fabaceae > Inga > Inga laurina. Next base: position 23,662,941 of record OY979711.1, read on the forward strand.
TGTCATCTGTCTTATAAGAGGAGCTTTTAAAAAAACAAGCCGAGGTATCGTTTAGGTCGAATGGGAGGAATGATATCCTGACCATAGCTACAGGAAAACCTGAGCATCTCGGCCGTGTCAGGGGGATTGGAGGAGGGGTAGGCATAAAGGATTATTTTGGAACACCCTCACGTCGTTCCTCAAGTGATATGGTGACTAGGGAGGAGATGGAGTGTATATTGGCCACTGTGAGGGCGGAAGCTAAGGCCGAGGTAGAAGTATCATTTGATGCATGATTTAAAGAAATGTTCAGCAAGATGAAGGAGGAATAGATGATCATGACGAGCACAAGACAAGCAAATACCAGTGCTCCCTAGGCTCATTCCCTAAACCCTAAACAGAGCACCAAAGGGAGTTGCATTGGTCAGTCATCGGAGGGTCCTGGCGGCCAAATTAGTGAGCCTTGTGACTTGTTTGTAGAGGATCCTCTGAGACAATTGGTTGCACGGGGGAGTGTGCACAACTTGGGATCAACTGTCCACCACTAAGAAATAAAGGATGATCAAGTTAGAGTGGTAGTTGAAGAGGTGATCGTTGCAGATGCACCTCTCCCTATCTCTGTTGATGTCATAAACTCTTTCATCTTGTGGCCAAAGAACCTTGTTTCTGATTGAGCTGAGGAATCCCTGTCGCCTCCGCCTCTGCCTCCACCTCCACCTCTCTCCACTCAAGATGTTTCACGGCCTCCGTTAAATGTCATGCAGCAAGTGATTCTGATAGCATATGATACGTCCTTTGTAACAAGAAATTGGGCTACTAAGTCAGCTGTTGGCAAGTCAGGGGCACACTGCTATCTTGAGAGGGATGATTTAATGTCCCTGGTAGCTCCTCTACAACAGCTTACGATTTTGATTGTCCAGCTCTTTTTGATGTAAGTATCTTCTCAAATTGGAAGTTAATATTTTACAAATTACGCCGTTAAACTTTGATTTAATGTCCCTGCTTGAATTATTGTAGGTTGATGCATCGCAGGTTGGTTGACTCTGAAAAAACCGATAAATTTGAACTCCTATGCCCAGTTCAACTCTACGACAAAGGGACCACTTCTTCTATCAGACACGCATACTTATCGTATAGGCTTAGTGAAACCGCAATTGAGTGTTTCTTGGCTCCATATTTGCATGGGTAAGACAAATTTATATTTCATACTATACATAATATTTTATATTTGCTTAAAAGTTTTCCCTTTTTTCAGTGATCATTGGCAATTGGCTATTTTGTACAAGAGAAGTTATTCTGTCATCCTCTCATGCTCCCTCCACCTCAGCAAGCCAACTAGTGAATTGAAGAAAAGCTTGAACTCGTAAGTTTTCTTGTATTATTAATTACCTTTCGTGTGCAAAATTTATGGAATTTATGTAAAATAAGTAACCTTTGTGATTTTGATGATATAGGGCTATGCGGACATTCCAACACATTGCTTGTGATAGGCCTATGTGTGAGGTAAAAGACCCTACATGGATCTTGCCAAAGGTTAGTTACATATTGGTTTGTTTTAAGAATGTATTCAATAATAAGTCATGCTTTAAATTTATACTTGTTTTAACGATATCATATTATTTTTCAAACCCTTAGGCAACCACCGGGGTCCAACTTGTGTGGGATGTATATTCTGAGGCACATGTATAATATTATTACCCTAGGCACGACATAACTTACTGAAGAGGTATTTGTATATATATATTTCAAAAATTTTGTACTATTATTTTTTTAAGTGAATTTAATGTTTTGCCTGGGTTTGGTGTTTCAGATGTTTGAACTTGCTGACCCTTTTCCAGAAGAAGATATTGAGCACATTCGCAAATGTTGTGCTGAATTCATTTATGAACTTTTACAACAGTGAGTTCTTGTAAAACTGAGGAATTGTTTTGTGTATATTGATGAATTGACATGGTGGCTAATTGGGTGCAAATATTGTTGGTTGCATGATTTGACATGTTTGTTGGTTTTAAGATGATTTTTGTATATTTTGATGAATTCACTAGCTTGTTGGTTGCATGATATATATGACATGGTTGAATTCATTTATGCCTACTGAACATTGTAAGTGGAAGGTTAAAGCAAAAGGAAATGGTAAGTGGAAAGTTAAAGCAAAAGGACATAGTAAGTGGAAGCAAACTGAACACCAAATGGCACTTAACAAGTATGGCATTGCAGGTAGCAATTCAAGAATGCGTCTGGTAAAAACCTAATCACACACATTTAAAAAAAACAAAATATAACACTTTTAAGACCGGTTATAAAAATAACCGATCTTAAAAGTAATTTTAAGACCGGTTGTTTAAAATAACCAGTCTTAAAAGTAATTTTAAGACCGGTTTTATGTAGAACTGGTCTTAAAATTAAAATTTTTAAGACAGGTTATGCATAAAACCGGTCTTAAAATTAATTTTAAGGCCAGTTATTTTTAACAACCGGTCTTAAAAATTTCTCTAAAACCCCTTCCCCCAAAGGTCTTTTAAGACCGGTGCTCATGACAACCGGTCTTAAAATTGTTACTTTTAGACCAGTTATTAATAAAACCGGTCTTAAAAGTTAGACTTTTAGACTTTTAAGACCGGTTTTGAAACCGGTCTTAAAAATGACATACTTTTAAGACCGGCTGTATCAAGAGCGGATCCAAAACCGGTCTAAAAAGTCGATTTTAACCGGTCTAAAAACCCTTTTCTGTACTAGTGGCAGTTGGACTCAAATAAAGTGTGGACCATTTTCGTCTAGGAATGCTGGTGATTTAATTTGTTGAAGGATCTGTCATCGACACATGAGGGTGCTAGCAAGAATCTGAAAGACGGAGGTTTAGGGTTGAAGCCAGTGAGGAAACTGATGATTCCCCAACTCCCATTCTATCAACCACCACATTTCAATCCTTAATCACATCCTTAATCATAATTTAATCTTAAATCATCCTTTCCACATTTTATAGAAAATTGGGCAGCATGTCCTCTTATTTTCATGGTTTTCATAACTACAAAATTTCAAGAACAACTCATCCAGTCCTTATGAACATTATCCACATAATTAATAACATCAACAATCATCACTTACCTAGGTGCAAGCTACAAGCTTGATTCCTTGTGAACCCCCTCTTTGAACCCTTGAGGAATAATCGTTCTCTCTTACTAAACAGATCAACAATAGGGATTTAGATCCCATGGATGGATTTAAATGAGAAATCTAGAAGTGAAGATGAAGTTAAAACCCAAACTTACCTAAAGTTGGATGTTCTTCCTTGTCCTTCAGCTTCTCTTCTCTTCCTCTCTTTTCTTCTACATTCTCTCAGTCTCTCTCTCTCTCTCTATTTTCTAACTTGCATGACCAACTCTTGAGAAGAAATAGGAAGTGTTGGATGATTAAAAATTGTCTTAATGTAATTATTAACTCAAAATTTGATAAATTTTCAAATCCATACCTCCATCCTATATTATTATTTTATATCCTCTTGTGATCATGGGGCCCAAACTTCTTCTTCCATCCCTTCTTTCATATTACACCACCAAATGTACTTTTTTTTTGGTTTACACCCTCGGTGTCCTACCCCCTTTAGAGGCAGACTAATCCGGAGTCGCTCTCGATGTAGAGGGACATCCTAAGGATCGAACTCAAGCCCTTGAGGCAAATGGCGGGGGAGGCACCTTGGCTCCCCCTTTCAAACCATCCGAGCCACGCCCCCTGAGCACCACCTAATGTACTTTTAAAAGACATTAGAGTCATCTTCCCAATGCCAAATTATCTTAATTAACTCTTATTCTCCCATTAATATAAGATTAACCTTCTACAAATGCTTTTTGAAAATTCTTTAATCATATAACCAATGGGAGACTATCAATAATTCTGATTTATTAAGGAGTAGTTCCCTAATTTTCCTCAAGTCCAAATTTGGTCTTTAAGTATTTTCCCATAATTTCCAAGAAATTACCTTATTTTTGGATAAAATGACCACAAAATATTCTTTAGGATAAAATTTCCATTTCTAGGGCATGTAAACATTTTTTTAACTTGACATTAATCGTAAAATAATTTTTCCCTATTTTTTTTCAATTATTTGAGGCCTCCTGGTATTTTTACAAGATTAAATTTGGCTAATTATCCCTTATTTAGCCAACATAATAATGATTTTTTTGAATATCTTTTAGAGGTATTTTTTTCATTTATACCTCAATTATGCCTCAAATATAGTATGGAAAACTATGCTTTACCTTCCCGTCTCTCCAAGGATTTTTACTAAAATTTAGGGCATAATTTCCAAAATTACCATTACTACCCGTAATTTTCATAAATTACACTTTTACCCAGACCTGAGACGGTAGATATAACATGTTACCTTGACAAGTCTACTATTTTATTTGGCCTTCGACAAAACTTTAATTACTCATTTATCCTTTATTTGCTAAAGATGAATGTTACATAGTCCTCAATAATTATTCTATCTTTTAGGGCACTTCTAAGACTCTTGCCTAACTGGGCTTTGTAGCATATTTATTTCATGCTAATTCTTGAACTTGTAGGCTTAAAATTTGGGATATGACATACATTCCTGATTTGGTGTCCCTACCTTTAGTAGTTGACCGGCTGCGTTGTCCTTCACATAGCATCCAGAATCATTAAATGAAATATCCCTATTGTTATCCTTGGCAAGTCTATGAACACTCATCAAACCTTTGGTGGCATTAGGAATTAATAGAACATCCTTAATATGAATAGATGAATTAGCACAAGGAAAAGAAACATAACCAATACCAGTAACTTGTGTTTTCTCACCCATACGGAGTAACCAAATGAGACTTACCAACAGATGCAACCTAATCAAGATTTTCTGAGTGAAGAGTCACATGGTAATTCACACCACTATCCATGTACTAGGATGGATCACCCACGGTCTGAGAGTTTTCATAGAGAGCCTGTAGAGAATAGTCATTTAAGTATCCTAAGGTTTGACTATGGCTATTAGAAGGCTGAAAAGACCAATTGTAACGGTGATAGCAATCTGCCACAACAAGTCCATGACAATTATAAAGGTGGTAGTAAGGTCAACCTCTACCATCGTTGTTGTTGTTGCGCCATCCTCGACCTCGATGACCACAGAAACTTCGATTAACATGCCATGTGTTATGTCCTAAGTTAGAGCATCAATAGGAAGAGTCATGTTGAACCATATTTGCAAAGGGTTGAATTGCTAAGGTGGAAAACTGATTCAACTATTCCAACCTGCTTTTAAAATTCAATAGTGAGGCTTGAGCACTCACCCATTTGAGATTAATTTGGTCAATAAGCTTGATAATAACAGGTTTATATTCAGCGTCTAACCCATTTATCGTTTGCAATACCAGATCTTTATTAGAAATAGGAGCACCAGCGAGATCGAGTTGATCTGTGATACGCTTCATTTTGGCCAAGTATTCCTCCATTTTGAGGGAATTTTTCCACGTGCTATGTAGCTCTAACTTGTAGACCATTATCTGAGCTTTGGTAGAACTATAGGTCAAAGAATGAGCACCATCCTAAAGAGCTTGAGTAGAGCGAAAGAGCAATAACTATGCATCGACATCCTGAGTCATCATATCATGCAACCAGCCAATAAGAAGCCGATCAACAGCATACCATTCATCAAAGTCAAGGTTTAGCATCTCCAGTTGTCCATAAAGGAAATGATAAGGAACAATGTCGCTGCCATCAATATCTGATTCAAGTTGGTTGCCTTCAATCAAGGGAAGAACAACAGATACCCAAACCAAGTAACTACCTCTATCTAGCTTGATAAAGGTGCTTCGGCTGGAAGAGTTGAACAGAGCATATGATTTTGTCGACGTTGAAATGCTTAAGGTAGTCCCAGTGGTTGCAGCAGAAGAGGACGAAGAGAGAGACCATTTGTTTCTGCTCTGATACCAATAACAAAAATGAAGAAAATTGAGGATATAATTGCTGAGTCACTATGAGTAAGCCCAAGCCTCATATTTATATACTAATGATAACAGAATTCGGTTACAATCTCAAAGAATATTCTGGCATGATGAATAGAATACAACCACATGTATAAGGAGAAATATACTGACACCTATGTGTAGCTGTAAAGAACTTGCTAGAAGAATTTCATAATCCTAAATGCTAATCACAATTAATTTAATGTTCTAACATTGTTCTCTAAATCTTCTCAGGTACAAACAGTTTGGAACTTTTTAGGAAACTTGTTTTAAATTCTGAAGATTGCATTCTTCTATATTCCATTGCTTTCCAATTGAATATATCATCTTGAACAACCAATGAGGAAGTCATCATGCATGTATACTAAGTAGATAATTAATTAATATAGCTCTTTCATCACTTGTTTCATTCGAGGATGAGCAAAAGTTCAAGTCCGGAGGTATGTTAACCTCATGAAATTCATGTCATTTTGGCACATTTGTCTATAATTTCTCACACTTTTTGGTGAATTTATACATATTTGGTGATACATATGCAAGAAATGTGCCTAGTTGATATCTGGGTTAAAGTCATGGAATTCTTGGTTGAAGTGTGAATGTCTTGTCATATTTCATCAACTTTGGCTTTTATATATATACTTTCTTATTTTGATAGGTTATGATTTGCAGCACATGGGGAGCCATTTAAAGCTCAAGACACTATGGCAAAACAAGAAAAATGAGATAAGAACAAGAGGAGTCTTTGGCCTCTGAGTCTTTGGCCTCTGACAACACAATTTTTTGCCTAAGCCAAAGACATAGGTAGAAAGCTCGTAACCTAAGCCACGCATTTTTTGGACCGTAGCCTAGACAAGTCTTGCACACAGCCAACAAGAATTAATAAAGCTATGCATTTTAGGATAGAACTGATTCTAGGGCTTTATATGCTAAGAAACTCAAACAGTAGCTGGATTCTTCACTTCTTGGGTAATTTGGGGCTACTTTGGGAGCATTTTCTCCTCTAGGGTTTGGTGCTCTTAGAGGAGATTCAAGTGGAGATTGAAGGTTTGAAGAGATTCAAGCTCATTTCCCTTGATTTTGCTTATTCCTTTCCCTTTCTTCTTCATTTTTATAATATGGCAGTAACTATTAGGTTTATTTATGGCTAGTTTCTGAACATGAGTTGCCAATCTCTCATTCTAGAATTACTTTGAACGTCTATATGAATTAAGACTCTACTACTCTCTCTTTTCTAGCATCTAACAAAGTATTATGTGTTGATTCTATTCTATGCTTAATAGCTAAGTGCTTGATCACCACTTTATTGTTTTGTTGTATGAGATGATACTTGAGAGAGATTATCATGATTAAGAACTTGGATAAGGTCATACTAGTCTTGAAATTCATGCTTGAATGGATAGTTTCTTAATAGAAAAGAGATTTATCTATTAACCTAATATTGTTATTATAAGATTGGGTCTTAAAGACTATTATCACTAGATTGTTTCAAGATATTGAATGAGTTCTTTCAAAATAGATGTTAGTTTTTCCTTAAGAAGGCTTTTCCAATACTTATGAATCTTAGACAAACACTAGATTTTTCATTAGAGATAGTTGAGAGGGAATTAATTGGTCTCTTGAAGTATAGAGGGGAGAAGTAATCTTAGAGCTTCATTTCCTTGAAGTTAGAATCAACTTCTACTTTGCTTCTTTGAATTTAGTTCCTTTTGAACCAAAATTGTTCTTTCAAATTGAAATACTTCAAATGAATTTTCCCAACTGAATTAAAAGCATAATTACGTTAATTAACCCACATTTGACTAAGTCTTTGTGGGAATGATAGCTTTTTATACTACTTGTGACTCGTATACTTGTGTAGCAAAACAGCAAGCAGTGAATAAAATTAAATACCTTATATCATTAAATTATATATATATATATATAATACTTATTCATAAATTTAGGTAATTATTAATCAAAGAAAACACAAGTTAAAACTTCTATGTGACGAAAATAAAATAAAATTAATATATGATAAAAATGAAATACAATTCTCATCAGTTACAAATCAAACAAAACAAAACACAATTCTCATCATTTGACATAGTCTTTGTGGGAATGATAATATTTTATACTACTTGCGAGTCATATACTCGCGGTAGAAAAATAGCGAACAGTGAATAAAATTAAATACCTCATATTGTTAAATTATATATATATACATACATATATATAATGCTTATTCATAAATTTAGGTAATTATTAATCAAAGAAAACACAAGTTAAAGACTTCTATGTGACGAACATAAAATAAAATTAATATATGATGAAAATTAAGTACAATTCTCATCACTTAAAAATCAAACAAAACACAAGTTGCAAATTTCTATGCAACGAAAAGAAAATGATCATCACTTGCAAGAATAATTAGGAAACAATTAAACAAATATATGACAAAAATTAAAGAGATAATGTCTATTTTTGCCCCAAAAGTTTTCTATAAGGAGCACTAGGTATCCAAAAATCTTTTCAATAGCAATGTAGCCCTGAAAGTTTACAAAACGTAACAATTTTGCCCTACCGTCCTTTAATGTTAGGTTTGACCATTAAATCAGTCAAACATCCTACATGTCATCTTATTATCCATGTCAATGGACCCAAATCTTTCTCTTTTTCTCTCATCACACCTCATCAACTCTCTCTTTCCCTCTTCTTCATTCACCTTTTTTTTTTTTTTTGAAAAAAAAAAAAATCTTCCCTAATCCTCCGATCCCCCAGTCCCCACCCACAACATTGAGCTCTCTCTTCCTTCATCACACTTCAACAATGGCCTCCAATTTCTCAAAAGAATTAAGAAATCAACCGAATTTGAACAACCAACTTAGACTAGGTGCGAAGAGATTCTCACAATGACCGGGCTTCTTCACTTTGTTTGGGAGATGCGTACTCAATCTGGACAAACGTTTAATCTCTAGACAATCAAGAAACCAATGATGAACAGGGCAAAGTTCTTAGCCAAACTCAACAATACAAAATAGACTAGATCCATCGACTGTGATCAGTGATCAAGCACAGATTATACATTCATGAATCATCATATCAAACAATCGAATCAAGGCATTCAGAATCTAAATCAACCCAGTCTAGTAGCATCTAAAGCAACATAATGACAACAAAATCAAAAACCCTATTAGAAGGAATCATTGATTGAGTGTGCCTCGTTGAACTTAAGGGCGTGTTGTTCACCGACAAGTTGACCATACAGTGGGTACTTGTTATAATAGTATCCCTTGATTCAAATCCATCATAATCTTCTCAAAACCATGCAGGACCTCAGAAGGGGGGTTAGGGTCAGACTTTAGAAGCCCATGTTGATTAAGGCTATGACCTTGACCCAATTTCTTTGATCCTCATCCAAGATTCAAACTCTGGTCATTTTGTTCCTGTCGAAGTAACCACCGCCGATAGATTCAACATGAAAAAAACAAACTGAAAAAATAAAATCCCCCCTTCATTATCATTGACAAGAAAGAAAAGGAAAAAGGATTAGAAATAAGAAGAAATGACTAGAGAGGGAGGGATAGAGAGGCAATGATAGATTTTGAGGAGAGAGAGATTGACAAGTGGCAATTTTTCTCACCTATGGGAACTCCCCTGCGGGCAATGTTTCTGCATTCATCCTTGTTGCTCATATATGCATGTACATGGCATCAATCAAAAAGAGGACGGAGGCAGTGATGAAGGAGCTGAAAGACGTGGCTTAAGTGAATGGTCCGAGAATGTGCCTCAGATTCTGCCATTGCGGTAGTGAGGGAAGGGGTGGCGAGAATGATAAGGGGGTTGGGCTTCTTCATCTCCATGGCTGTGGATGGGGGTCTTCTTCAAATCCTCAGTCACAATTCAATAGGTGGATTCTTAAGCCATTGTGGGTGAAATTCAAACCTTGAGACTGTTGTGCATGGTGTGCCACTCATAACACATGGCCACTCTTTGCGGAGCAAAAGTTGAATGATATTATTCTAAACAATATTCTGAAAGTGGCAGTAACGCCTAATAAGGTCAACAAAAATGGAACAGTGGAAAGGGAAGAAATTAAAGAGGTGGTAAAGACATTAATGGAGGGTGAAGAAGGTAAACAGATTTTCAAACGAATGAAGGACTTGAAAGAAGCTGCAGCTAATGCAATGAAGGAAGATGGTTCCTCTATAGTGACACTGGCGCAGGTGGCCCACATATGGAAACACAAGGGTGCAATGAAGGATGATGGTTCCTCTTGCTTTTTCATCACTCGTTATTGGAAAATCTTTCAATTTATTGTTAAGTGGTGCTTCCTCTGCGTCAGTTAGCTTGTTGTCCACATATTAAATCTAATATGGTTTTATTTAAGGTCACTTATCAGAATTGTTTAAGCATTTAAGAACCACTTGTGACCCAATCAGTACCTTTGAAACAACCAAATACTCGAACTATTACATTTGAACACATAATCCTCTTTTAAAACTTACTTCATTCTAAAATCTGAAAATTTTCAGGTCTGAAACATATACCCTTTAGCCGGAAAAAAAAAAAAAACATATCAATGCAACATACACTGCATCATGTGATTGCACTAATTTATAGTATTATTAATCTCTCTAAAATTCGAACAGCGCACAACTGTGATATAACTTTGAAGATTTTCCAGTTTCAAGAGTGTTGTTTCAACCATCATATTAGAGTCTTTATGCATGCTTAAATTATCTATTTAAGATGCTTATCTTGCATTTGGAATTATCAAATAGTGGGTTCTAATAACTTTTACCCTCAAAATATGGAAGTCATAAAGCTTCCATCATCATATATACACTAAATAACTCTTATACTATGTTAACTTCCTCAACATCAGACCACTCCTATACATAGTTCCAGCAAGAACCGAACAGCACCCCCATTTGAAATTTTCCAGAAATACATTTTACCACATTACTTTATATAATCGTTTCAAGCTTTAATTCATGTCTAGCTAAGCTTACTTTGCTCACTCCTTCATTTTCTCACACTAAACCAGATTTTTAATCATCATCATCTTCTTCTTCCCCAAGACGCATCAGCTGAAGAGAATAAGGATGAGAGGAGGTTCTATATGCTTACCTTAGTCCAAAACTAGCCTTGCATGTGAGATTTCACCTTTTTCTTCCTTTCCTTCTTCCTCTTCGTTTCCTCTTGTTCCTCTCTATCACTTGTTTCTGAAACGGGCAAAATGAGAGAGCTGCCGAGGTATTTAATGAGGAAAGGGAAATGCTAGTTTATTCACTAGGGGTCCCATCCTTTAATAAGCCCATTTCTTTGCATTTTGGGTTTCTATCGGGGAAAAAAAAGGCATAAAAATCAGAAATCTTATGATCTCTTCTTTAGTCAGACCGGGCATGTCTTGGGCTTTCTCTTTCGGACTTATCTTTGGCCAAATTCAATTTTTGGATTTGAGGTTATGAATTTATCATTTTACTCCTTTTATTGGTGTTTAATTACTAAATAACTTATAGAAGTTAATCATTAATACTTCATACGAATTTTCTGTCTTAAATAGATTCTTTGTCTTATAAAATGATGTCTCTAAAATTTTAAGCTTAAAAATTAATTTATAACTACTTTTTTCTTGAATTTACTGGAAAACGGGCTCTTAATTCCAAAACATTATCTTCAAAATTATTTGCTTTACCTTTTCTGAATTACACCTCTTCCTAAACTATCTTAATTCCCAAACTAATACATAATTTTTCTGGACCTTTACATGACTTTCAAAATTATATTGCCATTTGTTTCCTTACAAGTTATCCGAAAATAAGCTTTTCGGTCAAATAAATTATATTTGGGGAATCTTCACTTTAATTAATTTCTCTGAGCCAAGAAAATTACTTATATACCCCTTTCTATTCTTAGGGTTTTCTTGAATTTATGGGTATTTTTCATAATTATACTTTTGCCCTATTTTCTCTTATTTACACATTTTCCTTTAAACTTCTCATAATTACCTATTTGGACCTATCAGGAGCTTGCACAAGCACATTAAATACAGGATGCTCACAATGAAGGAATCAATATAATCATATTAACAAAGCACATTAAATATTTTTAGTATTAAACATTTTTGTTTATTGTATATCTAGTATTTTTTTTTTTTGAATTTGATTTAAACAAATTCTATAGTAATTTAAAATTTGACAATAATATATATTAATTTCAATTAAATTTTATAAAAATTTGATAAGTGCGTATAACCTAAAAGTACGTCCTTTGTAGATTATTAAGAGGCTTTTGGACTAACTATTCCTACATGAAGGGAGTTTAACAAGCATTAAAGCCAATATATTAGATTGAAGACTAGAGGGGCATGTTAAGTAAAGTGAATACTTCTATACAACTATAAATATTTGACCATTAGCAACCGTCGAATTGCTATATCAAGTAAGGTCTAAGCTAATATTTGACAATTCACAATCATCTGATATGGGGTACAAATATAAATATGTTTTATTATCTTTATAATTGTATTTTTACTATTAGTATCATAGTCAACAAGAGCAATAGAGTGCAGATATTATATTATCCGCAACATGTATGAAATTATTCAAATTGGTTGTATTGAAACATTAAATCAGGTAATTAGATTTGTAATTTCAATGATATTAGTTTTAGCAGCATGATTGTTGACTATTTTTAAGTTTAATTGTTGCTTATTAATTGTTGTGTTGATTAATTTAAAGCCTATTTGGTGTGAGGGAATTGGAGGGGAGGGAATATTTTTATGAGTTGAATTTTAAAAGATTGAAGAAGTGGGGTAATAAAATTTTAATAAAGAGAATATATAAGATAAAAGAGTAAGAAAAATTAATTAAAAATTTTTAACCCCACTTCTCTAATTTTTTTAAATTCAACTAAAAAAACTTTTTCCTCCACCCATTTTCCCTCCTCTCCCCTCAAACCAAACAAGCCCTTAAAGTAGCATATAGTTAATTTGAAAACCCAAAACTGTATACAAGCAAGGATATTGATATTATTCGAGACCAATTATCACAATTTATAATACTAAAATAAAAATTATTTATAAAAAACAACATTCTACATTTGTTACGTTATAGTGAAAACTGACATAGAAATAACTTTCTACATCATTTAATTGATGTAGAAAGTGACATCTATATCATTTGTTTTATTGACATAAATTTAGGACATACTACTACACTCTTATATACAACCCTCCACAAACCAATGTAAAAAGTCCTCCCTAACTGTAATAAAAAAAAAAGGTCCTCCCTAACCAACATAGAAAGTCCTGCCTATATTAGTGCTATTACGTGCCGAATTTTGTTGAGGATGTAGAAAAGATATATATAAAAGAATTGCAACAAAAATTTAGGATCCAAGCTAGTTGGATCCAATATTTTGATGATCACAAAACTAGAGAAGTGTTTTGCACGATAACTAAATAATAATGTCCAAATATATTTACTTCCTATCGATCACTTTTTGTGTTTCATTATAATTTTCAACCCAAGTTAAGCGGAATTCTAACTCGTGTTCATTCTCTCCCTCAATAAGTCATTTGAAAGCGTACTTGTCTTTTAACCTGAGTTAGATTATTTCAACTTGAGCTGCCATATGTTATCGATCTTGTGATATTTTGTTGGTGACTCAAGAGGTTTATGCTTCAGGAGTTCATTGTTTCAACTTACCTATACGGCCTATTCGTGATGATGAAGTTCGAATTGCCGATGATTTCAATGTGAGAAAGGACATTAGTGGGGGAAAAAAACGTAGAGAAAAGAAGGAGAAAGAGAGGAAGGATGGGAAAGAAAAAGAAAACAAAAGGAGAGAGGGAGAGGTAGCACTACTATAAATTTGCATATTTATAACACTTAATTCATAACGGTTACAACTAATAAACATTATGTATGTTGAGGTGGAGGTCAAGTAAAGATATATAACACTTAAAATTAATGGTTAATTATACTCATTCTCATGATGTATTGTGAGGCGAAATTCGCGAAAATGCAAAAATAACTATTATATTTAATAACCATCATTTATTTAGTGATAAAAGTGACGGTTCTTTCGAAACAACCATCATGTAATACTTACAAACGATTCGACTTTCAACCATACATAAGCAAAAACACAAAAATATTGGTTATAATGATTGTAAAGTATGAATGACAAAAATGGCCTTTCATGAGAAATAACCGTCATTTAAAGAATAACTCTTAAAAGTACTATTGCCTCCTTCTCCAACTACGTACTCTTTCCCCACTTGCCAACTACTCTTATTTTAGTTACTTTTTCATAAATCTCTAATTAATTCTCACCTATATATTTAAACCGCAGGGATCAGAGCTCTTCCTCCTCTGCAGTCATGATTTTCTTTCACTGGTTCTGAATGGAATTCGTGTTGATTTGATATGTGAAATTTGTGATTACAAGTTTTGCATATCTAGTCATCACAAATACCATGGACAAATATTTACAGGGACACACAAGTTCGGCTAAAAAACATACCACTTTCGTTCTCCATAACTTGTTATGTTTTGTTTGTTTTTTCAATTTATCTTTTTCTTTGTTAATGTTTCATTTTTGTAAGATTGTGGTTGGTTATGCAATTAACAATAGACACCAATAAATTTTTAAAAAATTGTCCAAAACATAACAGTTAACATATAAAAATTGTCACTTATTAGAATACTATTTCAAATTCCTAGCGGTTATTAAGAATTACCTGTCACCATTTATAAAATATAATCATTTAATACTAAGAGACGTGACGGCTCGATAATCTATGAAACCCTTTCTATATAAATGTCCAAAAACTAAACTCCAGTACTTCTCTACTTCTACTTCAACTTCTCAAAGCCAACTTTTTATTCACCAAAAAATCATGCGCTAATGCAAGTTTCTTTTAACTTTTGATTCATCATCTAGCAATAATCCGAAAGGTGAACTCTCTCCACCAGCAAGCATTGAAGGTCCTGTCCACGCAATCTATGAGCTCTATCATATGGTCCACATTTATTTGTGAGAGTAAGGATGTATGGATCAGTGCTTGAAGGAATTTGCCTCTCTCCTTCACTCTTTAAATTAAACAAGAATGTAGATAAGTTACTGAATAAGGAAGAATCTGATAATGCATCATATTCTTAAAATATCTTTGTAACTTTTTATTTTTATTTTATTTATCTACTTTGTCTTTTTTTTTTCATAAAATGGTGGTTCCATAATCAACCACCAAAATTTTAGAAAAAAGGTAATTTACATAACAGTTATCAAGTAACAATTGTCACTTATTAGAATACCATGTAAATACATAATGGTTGTAACTTGTAACTGTCATATATTGTATCACAAGAATGATAGTTCTTACAATAAAATCATCATCAAATGTTAGATGCACAAGTAAATAATTTGTCTTCCAACTTTATATCAGCAACAAAAACATAACGATTTATCTTAAATAATTATCAACTAAACGGTCAAAACCTTTACCATTCCCATGCTCATGATGAGAATACTCTATGCTTCTTCGTTGTCTGATGATCGGTATGAGAACCAAGTACCCTTTCATTACCCACCACCACACGTGACTACTCCTCTTTAACTTCCAATGTGTGCAATGATGGTTCAAACTGGTCACTTCCAATCTATATAAACTCCTTATTTCCCTATGTTTACATTACTATTTCTTCATCATCCTCCTTCGTTATTTCAATCCCAAGATGAAACGTCATGCTAAAAACTTGCTAGAAAATCCACGGCATCATCCTCCTCCTCTACATCCTTCTCCTCATCCATAACCTCCACCACCTCCTTCTCCCCCTTCCCCTCCTCCACAACCTCCTGCTCCCCAACCTCTACCTCTACCTTAAGTAGAGGCAATGATACAGCGTGTAGAATGTATTGACTATGTTGTGAGGAGGATGGTTGGATACTTCTTTAGTATGAACTGGAAAGTAAATCTCATTCTTGATGAGTATGAGATTGGTGACCATAATTGTAACACCCTGCCTTTAATCACGTAATTATAATTCGATAATGCACATTTAATTCGGATTAGAGACCATCGGATAACTTAAACTCATTTCAATCTCCTACTTTGTAGTAGGGTTTTCACAAAACATTCAAAATCTCTTCCTGTTCCTGGTCTCCATTTCAAAATTCGAATATAATTACCTGTGCAGTTTATCTACATTCATGTATAACAGAGTGTATAACCAAATCCCCGGCAACTCCCGGGTCCTATACATATATAATCTAGAGGTTACAAGTATCTACTAGGGGATTACACAACCAAAATCGAATGTAGTGTTCCTGATTCAGGATATACAGTAATCCCGAGTTTAAAGTAGATAACCAACATCTCAAAAATCCTTAGTATCACTAAAGATCCTAAGTGCTTCGGGTTGGCCGCTTCTCCTTTGAGCCACATGCCCTGTCTGAAATGTTAGTCATAGGAAAGAATGAGATTCGAGCGAATCCCAGTAGTAACAAACCACTCACACAATGCATAACACAAAGCATGTATATAAATCACAACCAGCAACAGCAGCAGCAATCTCAAAGATACATGGTTTTCACCACAAACGACAGCACTCACGGCTGTATGCATAATACGACAGCTCTCGCTGTAATAATAATCACGACAGCTTACGCTGTAATCACAATAACGACAGCTTGCGCTGTAAACGACAGATTGCGCTGTAAACGACAGCTATCACCAGCTGTAACCGCAGCAGCATCAAAGATTCATCACAGAACAGTGATAACACACACATACAGAGCATTACACATAGTATAAGAGAGAGAGAGTCACTACCTGATCCTTTCCCGACGTTTCTTGGCACTGCGGGCTCCCGAGGGCGGCAAATATCGAATCCTACAATTCCAAATGCACCATTTAGACACTTCCATAGTGTTACTTGGGGTTATATGAGTCTATAATGAAAATTTACAAAACTACCCCCGGGGACCCGGCCCGGGCCCGCCGTACCCGGTCCGGCTGCACTTTTCCCGAAATTCTAATATGGGCTATCCTAACATATTTCCGCCCAAGGAATCTATTTCCGGACTCGGAATTATCAAATTCAATGTAAAATTACAAATTTACCCTTGGCAGCCCTACTTCAAGGGTTTCAGGGGCGTTTTCGTAATTATGCTTTTTTGGCCTTTTCCGAAAAAGTGGCCAACTGTAACCCCACCTAATTTTCGCTCCTGAACTCAATGGAACCATCAAATCATTGAAAATCCAACTCTAAGACCCATTTCTAGAGCTGGCCGAAATTTATGAGTTCTCCGGGGAAAATCGGGGTTTTACGATTTCGGCTCCGTAAACGCGTTCCTTTCTACTCCTAACCACTTTATTAACCATTACATTAGGTTAAAACTAACATTAAGACCCAATTTGGGCAGCATAACCCCTAGGCCATATCATTTCCAAACTTTAAAACCAATGGCAATCCGGCGAAATTTCACCGATTAAATTGCCCACAGCAGCCAGAATAAGCAATATATGAAAGTTTGGAAGTTACCTCAAGCTCCCACTAGCTTTTCCCAAATTTGGCTGAACCCTAGCCTCTTTGAAACACCAAATTTTGAGCTTCACAACCTTAAAGAATAAAGAGGAGTAGCTTAGAGTCGGAGTTATACGCGTTAGGAGCTAAATCGCCGGAGAAATCGGCTTACCTTGCGAGATTTCTTCCTCTTTTTCTCTCTTTTCTCCAAGCCCTCTTCACGTTTTTTTTTTCCTCTGGAATGCGTCAGGAATGGCTGATGAAGATGATGGAATTGCTTTTAATTCCATGTTGATGTCACCTTACCACATAATGATGTCATAATTTCTAATTTCACATTTTCGGATTTTCTGGCAGATTTTCTGCCCAACTTTGAAAAATCATAACTAATTCTAGAAAAATCGAAATGAGGTGATTCCAAAGCCAAATGAAAGATATTTAAGTCCTATTCATAGGAAAAATATTGGCCATTACTGAAAATCACCACAAAATCCCCAGAATTTTAATATTTGCATACTGTTCCAGAAAATAATTAATTTCGCTGGGCAAACTTCAAAAATCCAAAACTCTTAGGTCACAAATCAAAATGATACAAATTATATGTTCATTTTGAAGCTTGACATGTGAACTTTAATACTGTAAAATTTCAGAATTTTTAGACACCATTGGCCTATTTAAAACGTCCATACAAATTGGCTGCCCTGTACAGAGTTTCAATGGACAGAGTTTTCAACTTTTGCACAATTGTTCCCAATGGTTCCAACTTCACAATAAACACTCTCCCCACATGAATTTTCACAAGGAAGCCATTGGAATCATTAAAATATCCAAATTCCCATCACACATTCTCCAAAAGTGTTTATTCAACAATAATTACATCCACTTTTGAAGTCATTAGCCCTTAATCACTTTTTGGGATATTACATTTCTCCCCCCGTAAAATAAATTTCGTCCTCGAAATTTGTCACACAACTTGAGCCATAAACTCAGGATAACGTCTTCGCATATCCGCTTCCGCTTCCCAAGTTGCTTCCCTCTGAGTCATTCCCTTCCAGATCACCTTCACAAATGGAATGCTTCGGTGTCTGAGCCGTCGTTCTTCTCTATCAATGATCTGTTCTGGCTCTATCGCATATGTGAAGTTGTCTTGTAACTCAACTTCTTCATATTCAACAATATGAGATGGATTCGGTTGATACTTCTTCAGTTGGGAAACATGAAACACATCGTGGAGTCTACTCAAGTTTGGGGGTAGGGCTACTCGATAAGCAACAGGCCCAATCCTCTCAAGGATTTCAAAAGGACCTATATATCTCGGGCTCAGCTTCTTCCTCTTGATGGCTCGCCCAATGCCCGTAATTGGTGATACTCTCAGGAATATGTGATCACCAACCTCAAATTCTAGAGGCCTTCTCCTCTTGTCAGCGTAACTTTTCTGTCGACTCTGCGCTGCAAGGAGCCTCTTACGAATGATCCGAATCTGTGCTGAGGTTTGATCAACCAAATCTGGCCCATAAAGCTTCCTTTCGGATAATTCATTCCAGCATAAAGGTGATTGACACCGTCTTCCATACAACGCTTCATACGGAGCCATTTGGATGCTCGCATGATAGCTATTGTTGTAAGCGAACTCAGCCAGTGGAAGGAAACGATCCCAACTTCCTTTAAAGTCGAGAACACAAGCTCGCAACATATCTTCCAGCGTCTGAATTGTTCTCTCAGATTGTCCATCCGTTTGAGGATGATAGGCCGTACTGAATCTCAGTTGAGTACCTAAGGCTTCATGCAATGCTTTCCAAAACTTCGAAGTAAATCGTGGATCTCGATCAGAAATGATATTCTTCGGTACACCATGGAGTTTCACAATTTCTCGGATATAAATCTCTGCTAGCTTATCCGGAGAGTAACCAGCATCGATTGGTATGAAGTGGGCTGACTTTGTTAATCGGTCCACAATTACCCAGATCGCATCATAGTTTCTGATCCTGGGTAATCCCACAACCAAATCCATGGTCACGCTCTCCCATTTCCATTCCGGAATCTCAGGACTCTGAAGTAAACCAGGCGGTCTCTGGTGCTCGATCTTCACTTTCTGACAAGTGAGACACCTTGCAACATATTTGGTCACGTCACTCTTCAAACCCGGCCACCAATACACCGATTTCAGATTCTGATACATCTTGGTCATACCAGGATGAAGAGTATATCGGCTCTTGTGTGCCTCATCCAGAATCTTCTGCCTCAACTCTGCCTTAAGTGGAATGAAAACTCTTTTCTGGTAACGAACCAATCCACGAGGCGATATGTCATAGCCTGAAACTTCTAACTGTTCGATTCGAGTCAGATTGCGCTGTATCCAGTCATCTTGACTCTGAGCTTCTTCAATTTCCGCCCTTAGATCACTCTCCTCTTGAGAAACAGTGTAATTGGCACAGATGATCTGGTTTGTCAAATTTAAATCACGGAAATCTTCAATCAATTTCCTTTCTTGTATCATCATAGCTGCAACGTGCACAGTCTTTCGGCTAAGAGCATCAGCGACTACATTTGCCTTACCTGGATGATATTTTATTTCCAGGTCATAGTCCTTAAGCAATTCCATCCAGCGGCGCTGTCTCATATTCAGTTCTTTTTGATCATACAGATATTTGAGACTCTTGTGGTCGCAGTACAATTCTACAGTCACACCATACAGGTAATGACGCCAAATCTTCAGCGCAAATACAATGGCCGCAAGCTCCAGATCATGAGTGGGATTGTTCAATTCATGAGGTCTGAGCTGTCGAGAGGCGTAGGCCACCACACGTCCCTACTGCATAAGGACACACCCTAATCCCTGCCCACTGGCATCAGAATACACAACATATGTCAAACTGGGATCGGGTAAAATCAACACAGGTGCCGACGTCAACCTCTCCTTCAGCTCCACAAAACAGTTTTCACATTTATCGTCCCACACAAACGGCTGATCTTTTCTCGTGAGCTTGGTCATTGGTAATGCAATACGGGAGAAATTTTGGATAAATCTCCGATAATAACCAGCAAGACCCAGAAAACTGCGTATTTCCGCCACAGATTCTGGCCTCTTCCAGTTCAGTACTGCTTCCACTTTGCTGGGATCCACAGAGACCCCTTCTTGCGAGATAACATGGCCTAAGAATTTCACTTCTGATAGCCAAAACTCGCACTTGCTCAATTTAGCATATAATTGCTTCTCGCACAAGATATTCAATACGATTCTCAAATGATGCTCATGCTCATCCTTATTCTTGGAATATATCAAAATGTCATCGATAAACACAACAACAAACTGATCCAGATATTGCCGAAAGATACGGTTCATGTAATCCATGAAAACCGCAGGCGCATTGGTTAGCCCAAATGGCATCACCAAGAACTCATAATGACCATATCGGGTCCTGAAAGCAGTCTTTGCAATATCTTCTGCTTTCACTCGCAGCTGATGATACCCTGACCTTAGATCAATCTTTGAAAACACACACGAACCAGAGAGTTGATCTAATAGGTCATCAATTCGGGGAAGAGGGTACTTGTTTTTTATAGTAACTTTATTCAGCTCTCTGTAGTCGATACACAAGCGAAGACTCCCATCTTTCTTCTTTACAAACAACACTGGAGCTCCCCAAGGCGACACACTGGGTCTAATAAACCCTTTCTCAAGCAAATCTTCTATTTGTTTCTTTAACTCCGCCATTTCGTTTGGGGCCATGCGGTATGGGGCCTTGGATATAGAACCAGCTCCAGGTACAATGTCAATTGGGAACTGAACTTCCCTTTCTGGAGGTAATCCGCTCAGATCGTCCGGAAACACCTCAGGGAATTCATTTACCACGGGTATATTATTCAAGGTTTCGCCATTTTCCCCTTGCACAGAGAAAAACACTACATACCCCTGGCAACCCTTTTCAAGATACTTTTCAGCTTTGGCTGCCGAAAGAAAATTCATACTAGCATCCACATCTTCAGCCCTCTGAGATACAGGATATACTATCCTCTTGTTTCCACAATCAAGCAATATATTATTTGCCATTAACCAATCAAAACCCAAAATGACTTCTAATTGACTAAGAGGCAAACATATCAAATCTATAATAGATTGATGCCCTTCCACAGTTATGACACAACTCAAACAAGCTTCTGTGGTCAAGGCCTTAATACCCATTGGAGTTGACACTACTAATTCAAATGGCAGTTTGTGCACATGCAATCCCAGGCGCTTCACGCAATCATAGGCAATGAAGGAGTGACTTGCACCCGAGTCAAATAAAACTTGCAACAGATGGCCATGAAGTAGAATTTTACCTTGTATCAGCTCAGGAGATTTGCGGGCCTCCTCATGGGTCATAGTGAATACTCGGCCCTGTGTCCTCGGTCTCTGGTCTGGTCGTGGCTCTTTGCATTCAGCAGAAGTATGCCCCACACGCTTACAATTGAAGCATATTATTTTGCCATCACAAGTTTTGCCTTGATGTGGTTGGTTACACCGACGACAAATCCATGGTCCAGAATATGTTCTTTGCTGGTCACGGCTCCCAGACTGGTAGGGCTTCTTACCACTTCCAGACGAAGATCCTTGCCCCTTTCGCTTTTGTGAGGTAGCACCCTTATTAGGTTCATTGCGGTGGATAGTAGCTCTGGCAGGATACAAATCTCTCAAGTTGTTCTCTGTAATCCTGCACTGTTCAACCGCCTTGTTGAACTTGGTAAATTGATGAGTAGCTAAGCGCTTCCTCAACTCTCGCCTCAGACCACGAATGAGCATATCAGAACTCCATTCTTCATCATCCTTGAACCGGAGATAGGAGGAGTATCGAGCCAATCGGACAAAACGGGACAAGTAGTCATCGAAGCTCTCTGTGTCCCCTTGTCTGATATTCAGGAACTCTGTCTCCTTCTCGAGTCTCACTGATTTGGGAAAATACTTCTCGTTGAATTCTTGTTGAAACAATTCCCAAGTCAATGGCATCTTGTTGCTCTTCAAGGTTAGGGCGATATTCCGCCACCAACGGTCTGCATCCCCTTCGAGTTTGTAAACGGCCAGTCGTGGCTTCACCTCATCCGGACAATTAAGCACCTCAAATATTTTCTCCAGTCTGTTCATCCAATCTTCGGCTGCTTGAGGGTCAAACCTCCCTCTGAACGCAGGAGGCAGATGCTTGCAGAACCTGGTGACCCAAAACTGAAGGTCTCTTTCCTCTCTAAGCGGCATCCCATGTGATTCTTGATTTGGGACAATGTGAGGTGGGGACTCCAGGGGTCGTGCTGACCCTTCAGCAGTGTCCTCATGACGGGTTTCTCCTTGAGTTTCCTCCGGAGTGGACTGAACTGGACCTTCCTTGTTCTTCGCCTTCTCTGCTCTGAGCTCTTCTCTCAACTCAGTTATCATATCTCTTTGATCCCGGATTAGACCCATCAACTCTTGCATAGGATCTGGTGGATTATCATTGACGACCTCCACCTCTGGGTCTACACGCGGAATATTGGGGCGTCCTCTAGTTTTCTTCATTCTACAAACAACTTGCCCCATTAATTTAGCAGAGATAGTATGCACATATAGTCACAAAACTCATATATATATATATATATCCATGTCAATAAAACATACATGTGCATACACAACAATCATTCACAGATATCCCTACTACTATCTAAGGGATCTATCCTAGCTACCTCTACCCATGCCAGGAACTACAGCTCTGATACCAAAATGTAACACCCTGCCTTTAATCACGTAATTATAATTCGATAATGCACATTTAATTCGGATTAGAGACCATCGGATAACTTAAACTCATTTCAATCTCCTACTTTGTAGTAGGGTTTTCACAAAACATTCAAAATCTCTTCCTGTTCCTGGTCTCCATTTCAAAATTCGAATATAATTACCTGTGCAGTTTATCTACATTCATGTATAACAGAGTGTATAACCAAATCCCCGGCAACTCCCGGGTCCTATACATATATAATCTAGAGGTTACAAGTATCTACTAGGGGATTACACAACCAAAATCGAATGTAGTGTTCCTGATTCAGGATATACAGTAATCCCGAGTTTAAAGTAGATAACCAACATCTCAAAAATCCTTAGTATCACTAAAG
Organism: Inga laurina; assembly: GCA_963855925.1. Lineage (NCBI taxonomy): Eukaryota > Viridiplantae > Streptophyta > Magnoliopsida > Fabales > Fabaceae > Inga > Inga laurina. The sequence continues at coordinate 23,686,531 of OY979711.1, forward strand.
ATCCTAAGTGCTTCGGGTTGGCCGCTTCTCCTTTGAGCCACATGCCCTGTCTGAAATGTTAGTCATAGGAAAGAATGAGATTCGAGCGAATCCCAGTAGTAACAAACCACTCACACAATGCATAACACAAAGCATGTATATAAATCACAACCAGCAACAGCAGCAGCAATCTCAAAGATACATGGTTTTCACCACAAACGACAGCACTCACGGCTGTATGCATAATACGACAGCTCTCGCTGTAATAATAATCACGACAGCTTACGCTGTAATCACAATAACGACAGCTTGCGCTGTAAACGACAGATTGCGCTGTAAACGACAGCTATCACCAGCTGTAACCGCAGCAGCATCAAAGATTCATCACAGAACAGTGATAACACACACATACAGAGCATTACACATAGTATAAGAGAGAGAGAGTCACTACCTGATCCTTTCCCGACGTTTCTTGGCACTGCGGGCTCCCGAGGGCGGCAAATATCGAATCCTACAATTCCAAATGCACCATTTAGACACTTCCATAGTGTTACTTGGGGTTATATGAGTCTATAATGAAAATTTACAAAACTACCCCCGGGGACCCGGCCCGGGCCCGCCGTACCCGGTCCGGCTGCACTTTTCCCGAAATTCTAATATGGGCTATCCTAACATATTTCCGCCCAAGGAATCTATTTCCGGACTCGGAATTATCAAATTCAATGTAAAATTACAAATTTACCCTTGGCAGCCCTACTTCAAGGGTTTCAGGGGCGTTTTCGTAATTATGCTTTTTTGGCCTTTTCCGAAAAAGTGGCCAACTGTAACCCCACCTAATTTTCGCTCCTGAACTCAATGGAACCATCAAATCATTGAAAATCCAACTCTAAGACCCATTTCTAGAGCTGGCCGAAATTTATGAGTTCTCCGGGGAAAATCGGGGTTTTACGATTTCGGCTCCGTAAACGCGTTCCTTTCTACTCCTAACCACTTTATTAACCATTACATTAGGTTAAAACTAACATTAAGACCCAATTTGGGCAGCATAACCCCTAGGCCATATCATTTCCAAACTTTAAAACCAATGGCAATCCGGCGAAATTTCACCGATTAAATTGCCCACAGCAGCCAGAATAAGCAATATATGAAAGTTTGGAAGTTACCTCAAGCTCCCACTAGCTTTTCCCAAATTTGGCTGAACCCTAGCCTCTTTGAAACACCAAATTTTGAGCTTCACAACCTTAAAGAATAAAGAGGAGTAGCTTAGAGTCGGAGTTATACGCGTTAGGAGCTAAATCGCCGGAGAAATCGGCTTACCTTGCGAGATTTCTTCCTCTTTTTCTCTCTTTTCTCCAAGCCCTCTTCACGTTTTTTTTTTCCTCTGGAATGCGTCAGGAATGGCTGATGAAGATGATGGAATTGCTTTTAATTCCATGTTGATGTCACCTTACCACATAATGATGTCATAATTTCTAATTTCACATTTTCGGATTTTCTGGCAGATTTTCTGCCCAACTTTGAAAAATCATAACTAATTCTAGAAAAATCGAAATGAGGTGATTCCAAAGCCAAATGAAAGATATTTAAGTCCTATTCATAGGAAAAATATTGGCCATTACTGAAAATCACCACAAAATCCCCAGAATTTTAATATTTGCATACTGTTCCAGAAAATAATTAATTTCGCTGGGCAAACTTCAAAAATCCAAAACTCTTAGGTCACAAATCAAAATGATACAAATTATATGTTCATTTTGAAGCTTGACATGTGAACTTTAATACTGTAAAATTTCAGAATTTTTAGACACCATTGGCCTATTTAAAACGTCCATACAAATTGGCTGCCCTGTACAGAGTTTCAATGGACAGAGTTTTCAACTTTTGCACAATTGTTCCCAATGGTTCCAACTTCACAATAAACACTCTCCCCACATGAATTTTCACAAGGAAGCCATTGGAATCATTAAAATATCCAAATTCCCATCACACATTCTCCAAAAGTGTTTATTCAACAATAATTACATCCACTTTTGAAGTCATTAGCCCTTAATCACTTTTTGGGATATTACAATAATCCTAACATACTCTCAGATGATTCAAGCCACTTCTCTAGTGACAAGTAGCGTGATGATGTAAGGTTTGCTGCAAATTTATAGAACTTTTGACTCATTCAAATTGAAGGAAATAAAAGTTTATAAATTCACAGCAGACCTCAGATCATATATCAGACAACTAGTCACCACCCATTAGAGGGTGATATTTTTTTCGTTTTCCTTTTATAAAATATAAAAATATGATTATCTGGGCACTAGTTCGCCAAACAAGTTAAGAGAAGATAAAAATAATAATATACCTCACGGTTATTAACTAAAAATCGTGATTAATGAATATGTTAAAAATAGTAACATACCTCACAATTATTAACAATGAACCACAATATATAATCAAATAAATAACAATTTTATCGATACAGCCATTATTTAAATCTTCAGCATGACAACCCCAAAAAACCCTACCCTTCCTCTTTTATTTAAGCATTTGAAACAGAATATACTTGACACTTAGTTTGTTCAAATGAAACCCACCAACATCGTAATCTTACCACTCTTGTTGTCTTTTATGACCATCAAGAGTCAATTTTAGTCGAACCCCACAATAAAAAGCCTTCGTCTGACTTCTCAGCAACAACTGCACTAGTGAATACCTTGACACTTGTCTCAACGACTGCATTGTAAGTTGTTGTTGCTCGCCTTAACTCACGTTTATGTCATTCGTGAGCCCTACCTAGGTGACATTCCTTTAGTGCTCTTTTCTCCTTATTCGATTTAGGTGCCTTTGTGAAGTCACGACTAGATAAAGCATTCAAGGTGATATTAACTTGCTTTTGTGAAGTTATGTTTTGTTTGGAAAACTTATTATTGCTCTTATCAAAGGTTCGTTTCCTATTACAGGAAGTTGTCAACCCATTGCTTTGACTAAAAGTTCCTACTTTATTGATCTTTTTTTATGTAATTTATGGAGATATGGTTCCCTAAGCAAAGATATCTCCTTTTTTAGAGGTATCCATATCATCGAAAGTTACTTCAAAAGATCAATAGGGATATGATGAATAAACTAGTTCAATTGTACCGATGAGAGTCATACATGAACAAACTCTGTGAATAAACTAGTTCAGTTGTATCGATAAGTGCCATATATGAACAAGCTCTGTAAATAATCTTGTTCAAGTGACATAATGAATTATTGCTTTTTGTGAAGTTATGTTTTTTAGAAATACTATATTGCTCTGATTGAAGGTTTCTCTCCTATTTTTTTTATTGAGCAGGTGGCACCAAACTAAAAGCTATGAAATTCAATATTGTGATCAATCCTAGACTCTAATATGAGAGTTTCTGAGCTACTTGGTCTTGTCTATATATATAATAGAGTAGTACTTCCCACATCGAGTAGCCAAGCACTTTGGATAGATCAAGATTTTCTAATTTTTGTGGCTAGAATCAATTGTACTATTGATTTGTATATATAATAATGTATGTGTTCACATATACCTTATGTTTTTTAGCAATTAAGCCTAGAAAGAAAAGGAAGATGGGGTAAAAAAACAATTAACACTATAAAAAAGGCCACAGGGGTTATACCCTTGAGTTAAAGGCTTTCCATACCCCCTTTGCCCTTTTTGATAGGGCTATATATTTTTTCCTAGAATCCTTTGCTTTATTGGGGTTAATTCCTGTGAAGAGACACAATTACATATAGTTCACTAGTTACATTATCATTTATATAAGTCAACAATTGCTATTGATTATCTCCACAAAGCCTAGAATGTCTTGATCCATGTCAAATTGCATAGCCACTCAATGTGGAAGGCACTACAATTCTATTATGTATATAGAGGAGATCAACTAGCTCAAAAACTCTCACTTGAAGAGTCTTATATCTATACATCATAGTTATTAAATAAAAACAATCATGTATTGTAAAAGTTCATAGTTCTTATTTATAAACTGTTATTTATGTACTAAATACATAACAATTGTCTATATTAGACCATTATTTATTTTTATTAAAAGTCACAATTTGTACACAAATATGTTATCTATGTTAATACGTACATAACCGGTTGTAAAATGAGACCGATATGTATTACCATAGATTATGATGGTTGTTTACGTATCCTTGTTAATTATTATTATTATAGCAATGGATATATCATGGCCTTACTAAGACTCAATACATAACGAGTGTTATGTTATAATTTTTATAATAGGTGCAGAATAAATAAAGGTTTGAAACCATAATATATCAGCACCGAGCTTTTATAGCACCTACATATAAGATGGTTCAGAATCACGATGTATGGCCATTAATAACTGTCATATATAGCTATTTATGTGGTAGTGTAGAAAACATTGAGCGTATAGAGAGAAAACAGAAGTGGGTTTATTTGCCAAAAATGAGAGATTAAGAGTGCCATAGAGGAAGGGCAACTAATTTTTGCACCCATATGCAAGGAAGTTTCTTTATCTACTAATGACATCATTGACCCTTCTTTGCCTAGTTGTGTTTCTCCTTCATTATAGGGGTATGAAGATTTATTTCCTAAGGAGATCCCATATGGACTTTCCTCCCTAAAAGGGATATAACACCGAATTGATTTTGTCCCTAGCTCCTTTATTCCAAGTAGACTGCATATAGGACAAGCCCAAAGAAGGCGAAAGAGATCTAAAGGCAGGTTTATGATCTTTTGAAGAAAGGCTTTGTAAGGGAGAGCCTTAGCCCTTGTGTTGTTCCTATGCTTTTAGTACCTAAGAAGGATGGCATATGGTGCATGTGTGTTGCTTTTAGAGCAATCGTCATGATCATGGTAAAGTATAGGTACCCCATTCTTAGACTAGATGACATGCCTGATGATTTATATGGTTCTTATTTGTTTAAGAATACTGATTTGAAAAGTGGCTATCATCAAATTAGAATGAAAGAAGGTGATTAGTGGAAAACTACTTTTAAGAGTAAATTTGGGCTCTATGAGCGTAGGGGTGGAAACAGGCCAGGTGGCCTATCAGGCGCCTGTGGCATGGCAGGTTCGGAGCCTAATTAGGCCTGGCCTGTCGATATAAAAGGCTAGGGCAAGGCCTAGTGCAAAACCTATTTTTTTTAATAGGCCAAGCCTAGGCCTACTATTAAGTCTATCAGGTTGGCCTGTTAAAATTTTTTTAAAAACCATTGTGAGAGTAAAATTGTCAATGAACAAAAAATCGGAGTAGACCAGCCGGTTCTTCCGGTTGAACCGAGAACCAGTCAATGGTCTGGTCCGATCTACCATTAAACCATAAAACCGATGGTCCAATTGGTTTCTTTTTTTTTTAGTTTTTTATTATTATTTTGTGCTATTTTTTAGGGAAGATTGAAGATTGAAGACCAAAATGAAGAGAAAAATAGGTAAAGAATGAACAAATCTAAAAAAAATGAAAAAGTAATAAAATGATTATTTAAAAGGATATAATAATTATAGGAAGGGAGATATCATTACATAAGTATAAGTATTATAATTAATACTAATAGATTTTAAGCATTTTTTTTCAAAAAATCTTCATTTTTATCTATAAAAGTTTAAAAATATATTAATATATATATATATTGTCACTAATAAATTATAATATTTTAATATGACCGATTCAACTACCGGTTAAACTTTGATTGACCTATTAACCCTTTAACTTGTACCGTGACTGGTTCATTGGGCAGTGCCATTTCTCATTTCTTCCTTGAAAACTGTAATTACACCCTCCAATCTCACTAATAAGCACTGTATGAAAAATCGGACAGGACCGGCCGGTTCAACCGACTGAACAGGGAACCGGCCAGTGGTCCAGTCTGGTTTGATGGTTAAACCGGAGAACTGGTATGAAACCGATCAGAACCGATAAAACCAGTGGTTCAACCGATTGAATCGGTTTCAATTTTTTTTATTTTTTTATAATTTTTTTTGTTTTGTTTAGGGAAAAATTGGAAGTTGAAGACCAAAATGAAGAGAAAAATAGGAAAAGAAAGAACAAATCTAAAAAAAATGAAAAAGATAATGAAAAAAATTATTTAAAAAAATATCATAATTATAGAAAAGGAGATTTCATTGCATAAGTATATGTATTATAATTCATACTAATAGATTTTAAGTATGTTTTTTCTAAAAATATTCATTTTTATCGATAGAAGTTTAAAAATATATTAATATATATTGTCACTAAAAAATTATAATATTTTAATATGATCGATTCAACTATTAGTTCAATCCCAATTGACCCATTAACCCCTTAAATATGTGTGATCGGTTGATTACCGGTCCCATTTTTTATTCGTTGCTAATCAGTAATCACTATCACTTTCACTCTCTAATCTCCATCTGTCATCTCCCTCTCCCAATTTCTCTACGCCTCTGCCAAACCCGATCGCACTGTGCCTTCAAAGCCCTAACCTGAACCTCTGACGCCGAATCACCGTTCGCTGCTCCTCTCTCCGTCCTCTCCTTCTTAACCTGAACCTTCAATGCCCAATCGCCATTAACTGCTGCTTTCTCCATCCTCTCTTTTTAATTCCTAAACCTCCAAGAGTCACCATCCTCTCCACTCTCTGTCGAATCGTCCGCCGTCCTTAGTGGGGAAGCAACGGCAGGAAGATCTCCAACTTTGGTGAGTGCACTCTTTCGATTTGTCAATAATGGATATATGGCTGAGAAAATCTGTGAAACATTACTGAGAAAATCTGAGAACTGTGTTTTTCCATTTAATAGACGCATGTGGATGGAAGTTTGGTTTTGGGAATGGTGATTTAGGGATCAGTATCATCATGAGCGGCTTTTAAATTTGAGTTTTCACAACTTTAATTAGTTCCTTTTTCAAACGTTAACTGTGCCTTGTATGTCTGTCTGTCTTTTCCCACTAGCTCCTTTCTTATCAGCTTCAAAAAGTAGCCATGTTCTTCCCCTGTTCCCAGTTCAGTTCTTCCTCTATAGCCACCAGACTCCTTTCAAGTTCTAAAGGAAAATTAGCAATAATTTTTTGAATCTTTTTGGAAAAATGTTTTCTAAAATATTGAATACTTCCAAATATTACAAGCTGCTTCGTAATCCTTTTGGAAAAACGTTCTAAAATGTGTTTGAAAGCCATTGCCACATGTTTTTTTTCCTGTGACTATGGAATTCCTTGGCTCTTTTTTTGAGCTTCATTTGAATGTGGTTATGCATTGTTAGATATAACATTTGAACTGGCACATCAACCTTTACAGGTGATAATTGAGTTAGATAACAACTTTGATGTTCATGCATTTAATAAATAATCATGTGGTTGTATTAGCAAATGAGCTTTACCTTAATGCTTGTTGTATTCTATATATCTTATGTATCATGCTGCTTCAGAAAGCGTGACAAGATAAAATTTGGTGTTTGTCACTTATAGTTTTTCAAGGCTAAGTAGTCATCCTAGTTGGTAGATAAAGGAAATTGTTGTGATTCTCTTGGTTTATTCTGTTTCAAATCTTTTATAGGTCTTAGTCTGCCACTCTGTAGTATCCTGACACATGCATTGGCTACATTTTAGGAGATCAAACTTCAAAAAAATGTAGATTGGGATTCAGCATTGAAATGAAACTGGGTGTTTGATGTCTTGATGGCATTTAAAAGTCTTTGTTTGAAATCTAGTGCCTGATATAGCTTGTTGTCTTGATTATTAACAGTAACTCTTCTTTGTGGCTCAAGTTCTTGGTCAACTATAACATGATGCATAGGTTGTGTACTAACACTACATTATGTTGTACTAACAATGCTGCATAGGTTCTTTGTGGCCCATTTATTTATTTCTCTTGTTTATTTTATGTTGCTTTAATACTATACACTTGATTAATTTTTTTCAAGGTATTCAAAGAAGGAGAAGAAATTATATTGAAGATTTGATGTGAAGGTGATGAGGTCCAATGGCTTTATATTGATTCGGTCTAAATTGGTGAACTTGTGATTAAAATTATTATGTTGTAGTATTTGGTTTCTTATTTTATGATGTATGTTAGATCTTTAGTATTAATTTATATAATTGGGCCTGTTTTCAGTTTGTTTGAAGTAGGCCTGTTGTGAGGCTTGTGGATTGTTAGCCTGCTTAAAATCTTTTAAAATTCTAGGCCTCCTTAACAAGCTAGACCTGTGTACAGGCTAGGCTTAGGCCGAAAAAATGGCCTCTAACAAGCCACAAGCCAGACTCAAGTTATTCTGTTACAAAACAGGCCTAGCCTGGCTTGTTCCACGCCTATATGAGTGGTTGGTCATACTGTTTAGATTAAATAATGCACCTAGTATCTTCATGAGTCTTATAAATCATGTTTTTTTGTTCTTTTATAGGAAAAAGTGGCAGTTTATTTTGACAATATCTTGATATTTAGCAAGGGCTAAAATGAGCATGTTGAACATTTGCAAGTTATCTTTGTTACATGGAGAATGCACAAATTGTATGCTAACTTTACAATGTGTTCTTTTTGTATGGAGTCAGTTGTATTTCTGGGGTTTGAGATTAGTTCTTAGGGAATTAGTGTTGATGAGAGTAAGATCAAAGCAATTAAAGAATAGCCTACACCTCAAAATGCAAACAAAGTTAGGAGCTTTCATGGCTTAGCATGTTTTTATAGAAGGTTTGTGAAGGACTTTAGTTCAATTACAGCACCTTTAAATGAACCTGTAAAAAGAATGTTAGCTTTAAATGGACTGGTGTGCAAGAACGTGCTTTTAATATTCTTAAGGAAAGATTAACCAACGATCCTTTTCATAGCTTGCCTAATTTTGATCAATCCTATGAAATTGAATGTGAAGCTTCTGGTGTTGGTATATGGGATGTCCAAATACAGGACTCTAAACCAATCACTTATTTTAGCGAGAAATTAGTAGTGCAGAATTGAATTATCTTACTTATGGCAAGGAACTTTATGCATTAGTTAGAGCCTTGCAAACTTGGCAACATTATTTATGGCCAAGAGAATCTGTTGGTCCTTCTAATTATGAGAGTTTAAAGTTCTTAAAATCCCAAGGTAGACTTAATAAAAGGCATGTTAGATGGCTTGCGTTTACTGAAACACTCCCTTATATGAATAAGTATAAGCAAGGAAAAGAAAATATTGTGGCTGATGTATTAACTAAGTATCATTCTCTTATTACCTACTTGCATGTGAAATTACTTGGCCTTGAGTTGATTAAGAATTGTATGATAAAGATGCTAATTTTAAGGAAATTTGGCATACTTGTGCAAAAACCGACTTTCGAGATTACTTTTCTACATGTTGGATTGTTGTTTAAGTGTGATAAACTTTGTGCGCCAAATGCTCTGTTTGTGAATTACTTGTGAAGGAGATTCATGGTGATGGTGATCTCATGGGTCATTATGGTGTAAACAAAACATTAGAGATGATGAATGAACACTTTTACTGGCCTTGCATGAGGTGTCCTGTTCAAAGAGTGTGTGTTGAATGTATTTCTCGCAAACATTGTATTGGAAATATGAGCATATATTGAACTCTCTTATTCATATTGAAGGAGTACAATGGTTTATATAGGCTAGGAAACAGAATCATCATCGCTGGACAACAATATGCAATAATGAAACATTCAAATAAACAATATTTCCTAAAGTAAAGGTGTACTCAGTGATATGATGATAAGAACATGGGATGTAGTGCTGAAATAATGGAATGTGATTATGGGCAGATTTCCAACACTCCCCCTCAAGCTGGAGAGTATATATCAACCATTCCCAGCTTGTATCGAAACTCTTCAAATTTAGATCTGCCCAATGGTTTGGTCATTACATCTGCAATTTGTTCTTCAGACCGTATATAGGACAATTTCATAATTCCTGCTTCAACTTTCTCTTTAATAAAGTGCCTGTCTACCTCAACATGTTTTGTTTGATCATGTTAAACAGGGTTTTTCGTCATCTTAATGCTAGATTTGTTGTCGCACCAAACTTGCATTGGACCCTCATAGGGAGTTCCTAATTCCTTTAGTAACCGGATAACCCAGAGTCCCTCACATGTTCCGTCATTCACAGCTCTCAATTCTGCTTCTGTACTGCTCTTTGACACAATAGTTTGCCTCATGCTTCTCCATGTCACTAGATTTCCCCACACATATGTACAGTATCCTCCTGTTGACCTTCTGGTTTCTCTATCTTTTGCATGGTCTGCATCAGTGTAGATCTCTAAGTTTCTGGCCGTGAACTTCTTGAAGAAGATTCCTCTTCCTGGATTGAATTTTAGATAACTCAAGATTCTGTAGACAGCTTTCATGTGTTCTTCCTGTGGTTGATGCATGAATTGACTTACTATTCCAACAGCATAGCTGATATCTGGGCGTGTGTGGGTCAGGTATATCAGCTTTCCTACAAGTCTTCGATACTGTTCAGAGTCAACTGGGACACCTTTTTCTTTGATTTCTAGACGACAACCTTCTTCCATCGGTGTTCCCTCAGGTTGTGCCCCTAACATTCCCGTCTCATGCAACAGGTCTAGGGTATACTTCCACTGGGATACGTTGATGCCCCTCTTTGTTCTTGCCACTTCCATACCAAAGAAGTATCTCATTTGGCCGAGATCCTTAACCTGGAATTCAGTGGACAAATCCCTTTTTAGCTGGGCAATAGAACTTTCATCATTTCCAGTAATAACTATATCATCCACGTAGACGATCAGGATAGTGATTCTTTCCTCATCATGCTTGATAAACAATGTGTCGTCTGCTTGCCCCTGACTGTACCCAAGTTTCTTTATTGCGTTGTTAATGCGGCCAAACCATACCCTTGGAGATTGTTTCAATCCATACACTGCCTTGTTAAGTTTACAGACTGACCCGTTTGCAGCTAGGACTCCGTCTGGAACTTCCATATAGACCTCTTCGTCTAATTCACCATTCAGAAAAGCGTTCTTGACGTCTAACTGATGTAGTGACCAATCTAAGTTAGCTGCTATAGACAACAGTATTTGGATTGTGTTGAATTTGGCTACTGGGGCAAAGGTCTCCTCGTAATCTATTCCATAGGTTTGTGTATACCCTTTCGCAACTAGTCTTGCTTTGTACTTGTTGATGCTGCCATCAGGATTGAACTTCGGGGTAAAGATCCATTTACACCTGACAGATTTCTTTCCAGGAGGGCAAGGAATGATTTCCCATGTTTTACTTTCCTCAAGTGCTTTTAACTCTTCTTCCACAGCCTGTTTCCACTTTGGGTCAGCCATAGCTTGTTGGAAGGTGTTAGGGATTTCAATATGTGCGCTGTTGACAACAAAACTTTGCATCTTGACAGATAGGTTACCATATGAAACAAACCATTGAATTGGATGCTTAGTACAAGATCTTACCCCTTTTCTTAGTGCAATAGGCTAGCCCATCTCTTCAGGATCTACTCTCAAGTCAGATTCATGGTTGTTCCTTTGAGTAGGATTGACACTTCTCTCTACCTCCTGAGATTGTTGCCTAGCATCTCCCTCTGATTCATCTTCTACATCCATCCTAGTCATGATCTCAACCTGTGTTTCTGGGTTATTAGGATTGGTGTTAGGAGGTGTAGAAGGTAAGGGCTCAGGGTTTTGTGGCAAGGTATTACTGTCATCAAGGAAGTTAGGTAAAGTATCAGGGATTTCTGGAGTAACAGGTAGGGCATCAGTGGCTTTGGAAGTTGATTCATGTGAAATTAGCCATTCAATATCTGAGGACTCCCCCTGAATGGGTAATTTGTGATAATATGTGTCCTCCTCATAGAACACAGTGTCTTTGGAGATGTATAGCTTCTTGGAGGTCGGGCAGTAACACTTATACCCTTTTTATGTGGAGGAGTAGCCAAGAAAGATGCATTTCTCGGAACGGACAGCAAATTTACTGCCATCAGGGGTATGGACAAAGACAACACATCTAAACACTTTTGGAGGTAAGGGGTTGATAAGATGGCAATTGGGAAAGGTGGTAAGAAGTGTTTGGACAGGGGTGGTATAATTAAGGACTTTGGATGGCATACGGTTGATAAGGTAGGCTGCAGTCCAAATAGCATCGCCCCAGAAGTTCGTGGGTACGTTTCTTTCCATTAGCAGAGTGTAGGTGACCTCCAACAAATGACGGTTCTTTCGTTCGGCAACCCCATTCTGCTGAGGGGTGAAAGGGCAGGAGGTTTGATGGTGAATTCCTTGTTGATCAAGGAAGGCTTTAAAGGTATGACTGAGGTATTCCTGACCATTATCACTTCGAAGAATTCTGATAGAGGATTGAAATTGGGTTTGAACAAACTTGTGAAAGCTTTGGAAGACTTGAGCCACCTCAGACTTGTCTTTTATCAAGTAGACCCACGTGAGTCTGGTGTGATCATCAATGAAAGTAACAAACCATCGTTCATTTTTCTGGGTGGTTGTTCTGGCGGGGCCCCAAATGTCACTGTGGATGAGGTGGAAAGGGGTGGTGGGTCAGTAGGACTGTTTTGGATAGGAGGATCGTGTTTGTTTAGCTAGTTGACAAGTTTCACAGTGAAATGGAACAGAATCTTTATTAAATAAGTTTGGAAACACATGTCTCATATAATCAAAACTAGGATGTCCAAAACGACAATGCCATAAAAGTACATCTTTGTCTTGAGAACTTGAACTGACTAGAGCATGTTGTGCCTTCCAAATCCCTTTATTCTCCATCTTTGATCGCTCCAAGTAGAAAAGCCCATCCCACTCTTTAGAAGTCCCAATCATCTTTCCCGAGTGTAAATCCTGAAACAGACACATATCATCGTCAAATAGCACTCGGCATATACGTCCCTTCGTTAACTTGCTCACAGATATTAGATTACAAGTAAGAGCAGGAACAAAGAGAACATGGTGAATGCTTAGTGAATTGGATATAGTGACGGTGCCAATTCCTTCAACTTTAGTGAATACCCCATTGGCCACCTTGACACGAAGGTGCTCAGGACACAATTTAATAGTTGTAAATAAGGTTCGATTACCCGTCATATGATCCGTGGCTCCGGAATCAATAATCCATGTATCGTCGTTAGTCCGTACAGTATTGAGGGCTATGATAGAATTACCTGATTGTGCCAAGTTAATGTTCGGCAAAGAGTTGGACTTATTCTATTTTTCAAGTATCCGACGAAGAATCTGGAGTTCTTCTAAACATAATAAAGTAGTATCCTCAGCCTTTGGTTCAGTTGAAGTAAGATGACCCTGATGTTTGCTGGTGGAGGGTTTTCCATGCAATTTATAGTATTCCTCCTTGATGTGACCCTTGTTCTTGCAATAATGACACCATTTGTTCTTTTGTTCCTCCTGTGACCCGCGTACTACAAGTGCTAAGCTTTCAACTGGACTTGGGGTGCTACGGTTCAAGAGCTTCCTGCTTTCTTCAAACTGCACATGATTGACCACATCAAAGAGATGCGGTAGAGGTTTTATGCCCATGATTCTGCCCCGTATCTCCTCAAATGAGTCATTGAGTCCAAGGAGAAAATCATAGACTCGACCTTCTTCTACTATCTTCTTGTATAGTCGAGCATCCTCCACATGCTTCCACGGGTGTACTTCAAATAGGTCCTGTTGTTGCCAGAGTTTCAGCAACGCATTATAGTAATCAGTTACGGTCAGGGTACCTTGTCTCAAGTCTCAAAGTTGTCGCTTCAAATGGATCAAAGCAGCAGTATTATCAAGAGAGGAATAGGTTCTTCTGGCTGCATCCCAAATCTCTTTTGCAGTATTTGCCAGAAGATAACCTATACTGATATCAACAGTCATAGAATTACAAAGCCAAGTCATAACTTGGTTGTTTTTAGTAAACCAAGTATCAAAGGTAGGATCATCTGGGGCTGGTTGTGGCGCTGCCCCGTTGATGTATTTTTCCTTTCGCTTTCCATGGATATACCGCAACACGCATTGAGACCATTGGAGATAATTCTTTCCATTAAACCTATGGTTAATAACCATACTCGGAGGTTCTGGAAATTCTGAGGCCATTAATGTGCTGCTGGTAGTGGAGGAAGAAGAAGAGGAATTGCTTGAGATAATTGTAGAGGGTGTACCGGACATGAGTGCACTTGGATAGGTCCGTTTTAGAGCTGTATTTCCCGGAACTGAGCCGAAAAGAGGAGGGAAATCAGAAGAGCTCATGATTCTGGAATGAGGTCGCCTAAAAAACGCCGTCACCGGCGGCGAGTGGAGGTCACACGCCGGTGCCTTGGTGGCACGTGGCTGCTACACGCCGGTAAAATCACCGTCGCCGCTCTGGGTTCTGCCGATCGGCGGCTGCCGGTTCTTCCTGTAGTGGCGGTGTGCTCACACGCGCCACCCTTATCCAGATCTGGGTTGTATGTTGTTTTTCTCTCTCTCTCTCCCTATTCGCGTCGCACACTCTCTCAGTCTCACTGATGCAGATTCTGATGCTGCATTTCACATACTTGCTCTGATACCATATTGGAAATATGAGCATATATTGAACTCTCTTATTCATATTGAAGGAGTACAATGGTTTATATAGGCTAGGAAACAGAATCATCATCGCTGGACAACAATATGCAATAATGAAACATTCAAATAAACAATATTTCCTAAAGTAAAGGTGTACTCAGTGATATGATGATAAGAACATGGGATGTAGTACTGAAATAATGGAATGTGATTATGGGCAGATTTCCAACACATGGTAAATATAAAATTCAACCTCAGGGTTTATACACACCCCTGGCCGTTCCTACACACCCTTGGATTGATATCTCTATGGATTTTATACTTGGGTTACCTAGGGCTCTTGGGGGGATGGATAACATGTTTGTAGTTGTGGATAGATCGATTTAGTAAAAAGGCACATTTTATTGTATGTTATAGGAAAAATGATGCCACACATATCGGTGATTTGTTCTTTAAGAAAATTGTTAGATTGCATGGATTAGACCATAGTCAGTTATCGTGATGTTCCGTTTCTGGGCCACTTTGGAGGATATTTTGGAATAAATTAGGAACTAAACTTTTATTTTCAACTATTGCACATCCTCAAATAGATGGGCAAACAAAAGTTGTGAATAGGACACTAACTCAATTATTGCGAGGTATAATTCAAAGAAATATGAAAGATTGGGGTAAGTGCTTGCCTCATATATAGGATTTGCTTAAAGTAGGGATGCGCATTCTACTACTTCATTTTCTCCTTTTGAGATTGTTTACGGCTTTAACCCTTTTACTCCTAGTAATATTTTACCATTCCTTGAATATGAAAGTGCTAAACTTAATGGCAAGAAAAGGCCAAATTTGTTACATATTTGCATGTTAAGGTGAGGTCAAACACAGAGAGGCGAAATGAGCAATATGCTAAGCAAGCAAACAAAGGGCACAAGAACATTGTATTTAAACCAGGTGATTGGGTATGGGTACACCTCAGACATGGGCGTTTTCCCATCCAAAGGTAGTCTAAGTTACACCCTAAGGGCGATAGACCATTTCAAGTGTTGGAGAGGATCAATGACAATGCCTACAAGATTGACCTTCCTGGCTCTTATGGTAATGTTTCTGCTACCTTTAATTTGTCATACCTAACCTTATTTGATGCAGCAGATTTGAGGATGAATCATTTTCAGGAGGAGGGGAATGATAGAAATCAAGAGCCTACTCCAAATTCTACATTCAGAGCCTATGATCCCCACAAGACATTAGGAGCCCAATGACACATTCAAGAAGCAAAAGTATGAATGAGGCTTTACAAGCTTTTGATAAGAGGCATATTTGAGATTGAGACCCAATCCAAAGATGTAGAAACAAGGCCAGCAATGCTTCCCATCTAGGGAGAAGTGCAAGAGCTTCCAAACGACTAAATTTGCTTAATATGGCATCATAGGAGGCCCATTCAAAGTCCAAGTTGTTGAATCTTTTATTTGGTTTTTTTATTTGATTTATTTCCTTATGCTGGACATTTAAATAAGTGCTTAAGCCCAAGTAGGTATTTTAGGACGGTTTTATTTTTTATTTTCGTTCTTTATTTGTTTTCATTCATTATTAGGAATATATTATAAAGCCCAAAATCTTATCTACTCCCTATAACAATATCATTGTCATCCATGATCTGATATATTTAATATTTTATCAGATATTAAATTATATTATCCAATCCCTCTAATAATCAGTCTTTCATTCATGATCTGATATAGTCAAGATCCAATTATATTAGGTTATCTTAATCTAAAATTGATGACTCCACAATTTTAATAGATTTGAGATATATTTGCAAAATTATCAATGCTAAATTAAAGGAATTTTCTTGAGATTTTATGATATATAAATTGGGCGTATTATTTGTGGGATTTCAAAGTAAAATAGAAATTTTAAAGTTTAGGAAAGAAATAATAATAGGAAGTTTTAAAAAATGAAAAATTTTAGTTAATGAATATTACTCCCTCCGGTTCTAATTATAGGACAATATTTGGGAGTTGATTTTGGTCCTAATTATAGGATAAAGTAATGATTTTTGTTAATTTATTCCCAAACTACCCCTATTGATATTTTCTCTATAATAATTAGACACAATAATAATTTAATAACACACCTATATGTTCTATAAAGTGAGTAATGCTTGCAACTCATTAATGCCACATATGCCTCAATTCTACTGTTTTTTTTTATTTTTTTAATAACATAATTTTGAGCAATTTTTGTCATATTTTTCCAGATTCAAATGAAGACTGTGATCGAAAATAATCCTCTCAATCCGTTTTCCACTGCGATTGGTGGATCATGCAAGTACCAAATCCGTTTCATCTGTACTAACCATTGACAAATTTGTTTAGTTTATAGCTCAGAAAAGTTGTGTGAGAAGCAAGAGAGGCACGATAAAAAATAGAGATACAACATAACTGATGCCATTTTAAATTTTAGATAAGAGCATTTTAAGGAATTAAATATGATTAACTAATTTAACTACTATTCTTAATTTCTCCAAAATTAGGTAACTGTCCTATAATTAGGATCGGAGGGAGTAGTATTATTATCAATATTTTATTATTTCCTTCTTCCCTTTTTCTTTCCAGCAAGAGAAGGTGCATTTTGGAATACGGGTAGAACTGGAAAATTGGGCTAGCCCGAGCCCGACGGGCTGGCCCGACACGGGCTGGCCTTAATCGGGCTGGTCTAAACTAGCTCGTTTATCAATGGCAGCCCGAGCCCGATTAAGCGGGCTGGCGGGAAGTGGAGTGGATTGGGCCGTGCTTGTCTGGGCCTTTTTTTATTTATTTTAAGCTATATGATACATTGTCCATTCTTTTTTTTTTGTGCCAACAGATACATACATTGTCTATTGTTTTTGAAGCCCAACTTGCTTCCCCATATTCTTATAGTCTGGACGATATGCATTATTGAACCAACCAATGGAGAATGGACATTTCTTTTCTATTTTTGCCATCAACAAAGTCTCCATTCAAACCATTTAAAGAAACAAACTCAAAAAGCAACCCAGCAAAACAGACTAAAAACAAAAGCAACTACTATAGCTACTAAAAAATCCATAATAAAACAGAAACAATCTAGGCCACAAGCATTAATCAGTTGAGGCTATCTATTCATGCAAATCATGCATCACTCATCATGCAAGACATTTCATACGTATATTCAAAGGGAATTAGGGATACATTACAAGTCATATAATATAATAATAATTAGCAAGAAAGTTAGAATTTTCTTGGATCTAATTCTTCAAAACAACTAAAAAACTTATAATCTTCCTTCCTCATTATTCAATCAGCAATAATTATATTTGAAACATTATCTGAAGCTGCAAAAATAGGGACAAGAGCAGTTTCCCTTTTCTCTATCTCAGAATCCTCTGCCACACTTAATGACATAAACGTAAAAGATTTATTAAATAGACATATAAAAAAAAGATAAATGAACAAATATGATTATAAATAATTAAATATTACCATCCCATGGAAAATCAAGAAGCCAATTTCGAGTGCAAATGAGAGCTTCAACATTAACTAGAAGAAGACAAGATCGATACTTTGTGAGAACCCGAGATCCTATGCTAAAAGTTGATTCACTGGCAACAGCAGTAATTGAAATGCTAAGAATATCATAAGCCATTTTTGAAAGACAAGGAAATCGAGCTGAGTTGGCTTTCCAATAATCCAAGACATTAAATCTTGTAGCCAATCTATTATCAAGTATTGCTTCTTCCAAATAGTAGTCCAATTCAAACTTTTCAATTCTTGACTCATCTTGAAACTTGAATGAAAAAAAATCCTACAATATTGAAAAATTAATTAAAGGTTCAAATTAAATGAACAGAGGATAGTGCCAATGAAAATTCAAAATAAATGTAAACACTAATTATTTAAAAATTTCAAACTTACATCAAAAACTTCGTTGTCATCCACTTCATTCAAGTTACGGCTAGGAATCGGTTCTGTGATTAACACCGTGTTGGCATTCGAGCTTGAAGCAGCTCCACTAATTGGGGTGGAGGATCAAGATGATCCCACGTTTTTATACTCATTGAAAACATAATACAACTTGCTCCTTACGTTTTCAATCTTCTCTTGAGAATTCATGGGATCTAATTTCATAAAAGTAAACTTTATGACTTCAAGCTTCATCGAAGGATCAAGGATAATGGCTAATGCAAGAATAACACTATACTTGACCCAATATTTATCAAATTTGTCAAGCACACTCTGAGTCATATCCCGAATCACAGAATCCTGATTGTTTAAATGTCCTTTCAGCAGCAACTCAATCTTTGATATTTGTGTCAAATACATGTTAGAGGTGGGATATGATGATCCAGACATCAAGTTTGTTATCACAGCAAAAGGTTTCAAGAATGCACACATAGCCTCTGCTCTTGACCACTCTTCATATGTTGGACAATGATTGTAATTTGTGTCATTCAAGGCCAAGCTAGTAAAAGCACGGCGATATTTAATTGCACTCTCAAGTATTGAATGTGTCAAATTCCATCTAGTCAGGACATCATACCTTAAACCCACAGGTGTCAATACCTCCAACTTGTTCAACCCTTTTCTTGAATTCTATCATCCTTGCCTCTGATTTCTATACATACATAATGCTATTCCTAATCTTATTCAAAGCTCTTTCTGCTACTCGCAAGCCATCCTGAACTATGAGATTCAAGATGTGGGTTGAACATCTCACATGGAAGAACTCACCATTGCATATCAAGCTACCACTCAAATTCAAATTCTCTTTCAATATTCTTTATATATGAAAATTTGTTGAAGCATTGTCTAGCGTGATAGAGAAAACCTTCTTGTCAATCCCCCAGTCTATCAATATCTCATGTGCCCTTCTTGCCAATGCAGATCCCGTGTGAGGAGGCTCCATCTTGGAAAAGGAAAGTATTTTGCTTTGAAGATTCCATTTCTCATCAACAAAGTGTGCAGTCAAGCAAAGATAACCTTCAGCGGTTATTGTTGTCCAACAATCATAAGTCAAACATATTCTACTTGGACTCATTGCTAGTTTTCTCTTTAGGTTGTCCTTTTGATGGAGATAGAAATTCCAAACATCTACTACAGCCGTTTTTCTTGTAATACCCTTATAATCAGGATTTAAATATGTGAGCAATTCCTTAATTCCATCATACTCAACAAAAGCATATAAAAGATTATGTTTAATGATGGCATACACAATGAGTTCACGCACTTTGTTGTGGTCAATCTTTCTAGCTCTAACAATCCCAGCTTGATCTATCAACATGGCACTGACATCTTTGTATTTTAGGAGTGCATTACAACTCTCAATATGACGTCGAAGGTGTGAAGTCCCACACTTCTTGCTCCCCACAACATATGGCTTCCCACATCCATTACATTTGGCTTTTTCTTTGCCATCAACTATGCCAATTTTGGAAAAGTATCTCCAAACATCAGATGTGGTGCATCTTGCCCTTTTATTCGTAGAAGGAGCATCTTTTTGTTGTGTTTGTACAAACGAATCTTGAGGTTCACCAAGTGCAGGTTGTGCAGATTACGTGGCCATATTATCAACATCCATCACAAGACAAGATGTAGCAAAACATAAAACCTATTTAACCTATTCATAGCATGCAAGACAACACCCAATTAACAGTATGCCAAACATAAAACCTATTTAACCTATCATGTATAAATCACCCTTAAGGCCTCAACGCCCAAAATGCAGCAAATGATTTGCTCAACAAAATTCCTAACCTTAAGACCTATTCAACATCCTTAAGGAACATGAAATTCCTAACATGTTATACTACTGCACAGCCCAACCAAAACCATCACTCATGTGCCCTTTACAATAAACATAAAATTCCTAACATGTTATACTACAGGACAGAAATACAGAACTAAGTATAATTGTATAAACTAATTGATCTTAACCAAATAAATCAGTTAGACAGTCACAATGGTGCAAACAAATCAGTTCACTTGCGCCTTTACTCAACAATGGTGCAAATAAATAAGTCAGAGTCACAATCTTTGATTTCAATACCGACTAAGATAGAAGAAATAAAACTAACGGAGCTTAACCAAATGCAACAATAGTGCAAACAAATAAGTTAGAGTCAGAATCTTCGATTTCTGTACTTCAAATCTTCGATTTCAACCAAATCATATCTCAGGTAAATGTCTAAAAAATTCAAATAAGCACATAAAACACTACCTCTTCCAGCCGTACACCATCTCGATCTTGAACGCCGGTCGGACTGAATCACAGACGCAAGAGAAGGGAAGCTCGGACAAGGGAAATGACGGTCGGACGCTAACAATGAGACTACTCCATTTAAGAGGGAGACTGGGACGCCGGACCAAAAGGCCTCCACTCTCGATTGAAGCTTTGGGCAGAGGAGTTGACGAGAGGAAGAAGGAGAATGGGAGAGCACGGAGCGGCGGAGTGGCAGAGCTTGAGAGGAAGACGGAGACTGGGAGATCCCAGACCACCGGAGACGGGGAGGAAGAGGGATGGTGCTGGAGAGGGTTAGGGTTCAGTGGCCAGGGGACTAGAGAACGAGAGAACGAGACGGATGGAAGGGGATGAGAGTCACGAGACTCGAGAGTGAGAGACGAGCAAGCAGACGCAGTGATTGACACTGAGTAAGAGTGAGAGAGTGTGTTCAGAAAGGGAAATGAGATTTCTTTTTTTTAAATTTTAAACGGGCTAACCTAATTGTTTAAGGTAGGTATATAAATGGACCGACAAGCATTTATAAGCATTAAGACTCTAGATTAACTGATTAAGTTAAGCTTAATTAATTTAGAGGGGATAAAATCTAAGAAGAAAACAAAAGATATTACTGACTCTAGGTTGTCCTTTTTGACATTGGAATTTATTCTTCGCAAAAAGTCTTTCGTATTATTAGTTTTTTCAATTTAATTTCTCTTTATTGATATTGAAACCAATTATGATATGCTCAACTTAAATGAAACAAGGATATTTAATGTCTAATCACTAGTTTGATTGAGCCTCTGTGGGACGACCTTGATTTTACACTCACGGCCCTGTATACTTGTGGTGCTTAATTAAATTTTGGTAGCATCCTTTCCCTTCCTTAAACAAACCCTATTTTCCAATATATTTCAATATCTTTTATTCATTAACCATGTAAACCTTTTTTTTTAGCAATTAGATTATCTAAATAGTATAATTAAATTATTTGCCAAATATCTTCACCTCATCCTTCACTATCTATCTTTATCCTTTTCGGCTTTTAGGATTAGATTATTATTTCTTTTAGAGTCCCAGTTAGAATCAGCTTTATTGGGTTATAAATATCCCTTTCACATTTTTTGAATTCAGGGTCGAATAGAGAGAGCTATCTAGTTTCTTTTCGAGTGAGCATTTGTTGTTCTTCGATTTTCTAGACTTAATAACTTGTCGCTATTTGGGTAATATAGGTGTTCTAGATAGAATACCTTGTGGCTTATCGAGAGATATCATGAGTTTCCTTGAGAAATTCTAAAATTTCTTTGCACTTCCACATCAAAGATGGAAAAGAAGCCACCACCATTACAAATCCAAGAGGAAAAAGGCAGATCGAAGAGGGAGAGTTGATAGGAAGTTGTCATCGCAAATGGAAGAGGAAGAGAGATAAGAGGAAGTCATCATCACATATCTTGTCCTTGTAGTCCGCCATAGTCCCCACTTTGACTATGGCAAAACCCTCTAAGCTGCTGTCGTTGGAGTGGAAAAGGCCATTTTTGGTATTTTCAGGTTGCAAGGGGTAGTTTTTTTTTTTAGTTGGGGGCATTTTTCTATTTTTATAACAATAATGTGGGCCCCACCATAAAAAATAACAGTTAGATTTAATGGTCATGGTTACTTTTGCCCTAATTTTCAAAGCTGATAATTACTTTTACCCCTCAAGAAAGCATTTGGTGTTGAATGCGCTTTACATAAAATCTCATGTGTATTTTTGTACTATGTTTAAATATATGAACTTGATTACCTGTATCATAAGTTATGCTAAGGCTTGTTTATGATTAAATACTTGTGTGAATTGTGGGCTAGAGGCTTGGAGAAAAACTCCTCTTTATGGTTGATATATCTATCACATGGACATGCTTAATATTGATGTATCTGCTTGTATGAATAAGATGTTTTTAATTAACCATGATATAGTGCTTGTGCGTCTATTATTTTCTATCATGGTTGGTATTACAAAAGAGTGATGTCACGCAATTATAACCTCATACCTGTGTGGTGAGTCGATTCTTTTCTATCAAGTTTATATTCTTTTCTATCAAGTTTATGCACAAAAAAGTTTTCAAAATTCGCACTAAAAATAGGTAACATGAGGTTGGGTGTTAAAGGAATGGTTGCCAAATAACCCATTAAACTTGAGGAGATTATGTTGCCAAGTATTTGTTGTAAACTTGAGGAGATATTGTGGCTTCACGAATGCCTTTATTGAGCTAGTGAGATTTTATTGGGGCACCAAGGGCCCAAACTAAATCTTGGAGATTATAGTCAAATTCTCAGGAGGTTCCTAAGGACTAGATGTAGATGAAGCTATTGCATCGAACTAGTACTAATTTGTTATGTGCTTCATCTTCTTTCTGACGTCATCTTCGTCATGGTGATACCTCTCTAACTTTACCATTAGAGGTACTTAAGCACTTGAGCTTAAGTGTTATTTAATATTATTTGCATTTGAATATTCAAATTCTTTATTATTTTATATACAATCATTTCACCCTTTCTTAGGTGTGTCTTGCACTAACATATATTACACATCATATAGACACATTTTGTCAATTGTATAAAGAAAATGAAAATGAAAAAGAAAAAGAAAACAATTAAGTCAGTTAATACATTGATTGCGGATAGTTAATTATGGTAAAAATGATTTAATACTTTTTTCTAGAAACTTAGCAAAATTCAAAGTCAACGTAAACCATAAATGCTCATAAAACAATTGTAAAACAAAACTCTATTTTTCTTATTAATGCATTTAATTATAATTCATTGAAACGTACAAAAATTAACTTAAATGTATATCACCCTTGTCCTATTTATAAGTCTCTTTTAACTAATTTTCACATACCAAGGAGAGTTAGTTAACTTATTAACTATGGGCTAAATTTTCAGTTTCGCCCTTATCTATGATTGATTTCAAAAATCTATATGAATAAATTCCTTTTGTTTATTGCAATTAATAGGGGTAAAAAAGTATAAAATACATTTACTACCCTGAAAATGGACTTATAAATAGGACCAAAGTTTTTTGTCAAAGAGAACTTATAAATAGGACCAGAGTGGTAGTCATATTCATTCCTCCAAATTCATCCCCTAAGAAAACTCTCATTCAGTCTCATCATTAATCTATCAATCTTCCTTCCATTATTAAAAAATCCATCAATCTCGTCAAATGGATACCCTAAACAAAGAAGCAAAACTGAAAGGGAAAAAAGAAGTTAAGGAAACGGTGATGGCGGGTTCTTCCTCAGAAGTTCAAAACAACAAAGGACTCAATCCATTAGCTAAGGAATGGAATCCAGCAAAGGAACGAGCACCAGAAGGAAAAAGATGCCTTTACCTGGCATTTTCAAGATGGCACCCACTCAATGAAGACGAGATAACTCTCTTCTTTAACCAGTAAATTAGTCATTAATCATTCTCCTATAATGTTAATATGTTCATTTATTTGAAACATTTATAGTTGTTCGAATAAACCCTATGTCTAGCTAAGTAAATATAACAAAATTTTGCGAATTTTTTGTGACAGGTGGTTTGGCAAATGTGTTGAGAAGGTGAATTTTCAGAGGCCACAAGAAAATGAAGATCCACTGATTTTTGGTAAAGTGGTCTTTCACTTTTCGACAATTCCTGTGAGTATTTTGGGGAAGGAGAACGACATAATGTTTCCAGTTAATTCCAAAAGTCTTTGGTGCTTGAGGTTTGACCCAATGAACCAAAACAATGAAGAGTAGCGATGTCATGCCATATTTTGACAATATATAGACTCTGTCTATATTCATTATCCCAACAATCTCTCCAATATTGTTGTTTCTTCTTGCGTTTGTTCCTTTAAATTAGAATAAATTTCTATGGTTGTTGCTTTAATTACTTTAACATTTGAAAGTGCTTTTGCTATCTTTGAATAAATGCACAAACTTCATATTATATGTTTTGAAAAACTCTTATGAAGGAACGGAGTTGGTTTGAATATTTGAGTGGAATTTGCGTGTTTTCACTCTTACAGATTACAGAGGTGCATAATTAGATTCCAAAACCTTTATATGCAGGTAGATATAATCAGTATGAGATTTTCCAACTTTTGAAGTAGAAGTCACCAATCTAGCAAGTCATTTTCACGCTGGTTAAAAATGCCTTGTAACACTAGTTCTTTAACTAGTGCAAATACAGTTGGTGTAGAAAGTGTGAGACTTTCTACACCTGTTTCCAACCGGTGTTGAGAAGGTTAACAATAATTGGGGGGAAAAAATCAAAAGACTTTAAACTTTTTACACTAGTTAATGTCACCACTAGAGTAGAAAGTCGTGTCACACTAATGCAGAAAAAACTTTATACACTAGTTAATGTCACGACCAGTGGAAAAGTTTGTTTAATATTTTTAATATAATTCATTAAGTTTCATCCCTAACCCTCTATTTGCTCTTGAAAACAATTTTAATTGTATATACATAGCACAACCAGCCAATAACTAAACCACAAACAAGATAATTAAATCTTAAGTCATAAGTGTACAATTTGTAATATTCAAATGTCCCGCTCTTAATATTGTCTCCTTTGGTGCCTGATTTTTGTTTCTTTCCCTAGCCAACGTGGGACATCACACTCTACCCCTACGAGCCCAATGTCCTTATTGACACATTGGTTGAAGCCTGGTTCTGATACTATGTAAAACATCCTAGCACCTCACTCTTGAAAGCAGGGTAATGGGGCCCCAAAGCGGATAATATCAAGAGCGAGGTACTAATATGTTATAGATAGTATTAGAGATAAGCTTAGATCAATGTGTCAATGAGGATACTGGGCTCGTAGGAGTTGGAGTGTAATGTCCCATATCAACTAGGGAGGGAAACAAAAGAAACCTTATAAGAGTTTAGATACTTCCCCCTTGACATGTTATAAAAACTATGAGGGGGTAATGGGGTCCAAAGAGAACATTAGAATGAGACACTGGGATATTACACAATACAATTAAAATTTACTCAACTAAGAAATAATTTCAACTAACAACGTCCGTAGCTTACTAATCTAACCTTTTTTGTGGCACCAAAACATAAACAATTAGAATTTACATGACAAACTATTGTTATACTAGCTCAAGGAAGTAAGTTGCCCAACAGATCATTCGGATATGACCAATATCCTCTTGACCGAATAATGAGTCCTCAATGTCAAACATTTGCAAGTTTGAAACCAAACAAAGTATTAACTGAAAAAATTAACTCTAAAGTCCATAAATTGTCATTGGCTCTACATAAGAACATAACGCAAATGATTGTGCTTGTTGCTAGTGCACCAAATTGACCAAGTTTAAAAGATGCAGTATATATAGCAATGAAATTTAGACCGTATTCTCTTGAATGAATCCTAATTACCTAAAAAATGTTCTAATTATGTGACACTGCAAATTAAACCTTTTGGATCATATTTTATACATTAAAATTGATCAAACCTAGACTATTATTTGTAGGATTTTCAGTGATTAGTGAGTGAAGAATATGTGTGATGACAGATAAGATGGAATGGCAACTCCTAGAGATGGTATCCTAGTCTCCCTTGTTCACTTAAAAATGTGGAGTTAAAACAAGTCAGAATGTTAAACATCCAAATTACCATTCAAATTCAAGTATAGTAGAGCATTAATTAATCATAATACCATAAGATTAATTTCAACCACAATTATACCCTTAAGCACCACTTAGCTCACAATTATGATCCAGGTAGAAATCTTGATAACACGCTCTCTAACCAAAATATACTCAATCAAATTGGCATTAGAAATTGATAGCACACAAGTATTCCAACAACATATAACAACCGGAACACAACCAAATCCCCGAATAATCAACTCAATCCAAAATTACAATAATCAATCCTTAAACCTAAGCTATATGAGTCGTAAAAAAGTATGTTGAATATAACAAAGTAACTCCCTATGTAGAGCAAATCTCCAGCTTCGAACACTTCTACAAGATTCTAGAGACTTAGTCACGCCTAGCATAGGAGCTAGCTTCACCAAGCATCTATCTATACTCGGTCATGATGGACATGAATTCCATATCTGATTATACTCAAGGTAAACATCAAGAAGACGAGCATAATCCATAGACTAAAGGGACAAAAGAATGGAATCGTAAACTAAGGTATTGGAATGAATGAACCAGTCGAAGGAGTTCACGAACAAAGGTGCGGTGAATGGATCGATGGAGGGTGAATTCTTTCACAGCCAGGAGAGGTAGAAGATGAGTATGAAGTGACTATCTGAGGACTTAAGTGAAGGAAAAATATTCATGATTTCCTGGTAGAGAGAAGGGGATTGTAAACATGTCGTGGCAGAGAATGAGAAATCCAATCCCTCTGCAGTATGGAAAAGGACTTGAAGTGCAACTGAGTGGAAAGGATTGAACTCCTAAAACTCAACGCAACTTTAAATGACCAATTGATAATTGTTGAGCCCAATTTCCTTAAGGGCTTGTTTGGTCTGAGGGGAGGGAAAGTGGGTGGAGAGAAAATTTTTTTGAGTTAAATTTAAGAAAATTAGTGAAGTGGGGTTAAAAATTTTTAATTAATTTTTCTTACTCTTTTATCTTATATATTCTCTTTATTAAAATTTTATTACCCCACTTCTTCAATCTTTTAAAATTCAACTCATAAAAATTTTCCCTCCCCTCCCTTCCCTCCAAATCCCTCACACCAAACAGACCCTAAGTGTAATATTCAAAATAAACCATATGAATATGATATCATAAAATTCCAAGGATAAAAATATTTAGGAATTAAAAATTCAATTAAATTCAATAGTTTAGTACTTCAATTCCGAAATTTCCCCTAAGTAAAGTTAAGCACAACTAACCCTATTTGTTTAATCAATACAAAGTGCTAAAAACATGGGATTAATTCTATAAAATGGGGATTTATCACCAATTTTCCCTATTAATAATTGCAATTATCATATAATATATATAAACACATATAATTGTTTATGTAGTGGAATAATGTATTTGATTTTGTATATAAAGTATGTAGATTCATATTAACTCAATTGGGAAAAAGGAGAACGTAAAAGCTTCGGCATACGCAACAACACATGTTGTGGCGTCCGGTACCACGACGAAACTTAGCAATAGAATTTTCGTTACTAATATCCTCCCGTTTCACTAGCGCTTCTCTATGAGACACATATTGATATGGATTTTCACACCTAATCACGTGAAATCGTTCGTGGAAAAATAAATATATGATTTATTATGTTTGCATCTTGTTCTAAGGTGCTGCAATAGTCATCCATGACGTGTTCTCATCACTAGATATTTTTTTTTATACAAGTTCTCATCAGTCGTAACTAGATATTTCTACTTATATATTATATCTCATCTAATGCACAAGAGATGCAACTCAATAATTAATTGGTTTCAATGGATAAGCACGTTCACCACCACCACCTTGCCCTTTTAACTACTAATATTACCGGTGGGCCAGCCTTTTGATTGATATTCTTATTATTTATTTCCCAAATAGGGGGGTTGGTTTCTGTTGCGGTCCAATGTGTGTGGGTGTCAGTTTTAATTTTTATAATGTATAGTTTTATTCATAAAATTCTATACTTAGTTTGCTCCCTTAATTTTAAAAAGTATCTTTTTCATCCTCTAACCCTAACACCCCCGTTTGTCTCAAATGATAATTTCTTATAATTGTCATTGTTATTTTAAAATTAAAACTAAATATTTTAGTATTTGAAAATGTTCGTCAACATTAAAAATTTAAATGTCAGCATTTTTTTTATGAACAATGTTAGGGTTAAATGACTAAAAAATATTTTATAAAATTAAAGGACCAAAATAAAATCTTGTGTGAAGTTAAAGGAGCAAAGGTGTATTTTTTTTTCCTTTTACAAATGAAGAACAATCTACACTTCTTAATGTATGGATAATATCATTGACTTCTCTAATCTACGTTACGCCTATGGCTGCTCATTTCAATTGAAAATTTTAAAATGATTAGCCCACTCCTCAAATAATGGGTTATAATAAATGAAATGCACTTTGTTCCATAGTTTATTTTATATACGATCTGGATTAGTGGTTCAATCTTATTAACAATTTAAAGAAGAAAATGATAAGAATTTGATCCTTCAATTCCTTAACATGAATTTCTATTCCAATACGTATACTTCAATCCAAACTTTCTTGCAAATCTATTAAAGCAAATTTGCGTAATAAGTATATGAACTACCACTCACTTGATGGATCATAACAGTATCAATAGCAAAACTTTTTTCTAAATTTCCTAAATGTAAAATTTACCGGTCTCTTCCTTTTACATTGAACAAATACTCCAACTCATATATATGGAACAGTGAGAGAGAAAAGTTGAGAGAAAAAGTAGTATGAAGAGAATCCAATTTCTCTAATCAATTATGTCATGCGAATGTTATTAGAATATATTAAGAGAATCTCACATCGTTTGTTTGTTGGATATTGAATTGAATATATATAAAGGATGATGTGTATATCAATTGACTCAAGTCATCATTTTGATAGAAAGACAACCAAATGTGACTCACATATTTCTGCTCCATTTGAGCGCCAAATTTGACAGTGTCTTTGTTGAACTACCATCCTCCATTAGGGCACAAGCAGCAGCTTCTTTAAGCTCTTTCATTATTCTTCTAATTTCTTCACCTTCATCATCACCCTCCATTATACACTTTATAACCCTATTAATCTCTTCCTTCTCCACTATCCCATTATTATTATTATTATCGTCGTCGTCGTCGTCACTAAGTCTTGGTCTTACTGCCACTTTTAGCCCATCAGCTAACATCGATGCATTAGTTCTTTGCTCAGCAAAAAGTGGCCACGCTATAATTGGCACTACCTCTACGATGCTCTCTAGTATCGAGTTCCAACCACAGTGACTCAGAAACCCTCCTGTTGAACTATGACCTAGGACTTGAACTTGTGGGGCCCAAGAAGCCATGACCAAACCTCGATCTTTAGTTCCATCTAGGAAGCCTAATGGTAAGAAATGAAGTGGGTCTTCGTCTTCATCATTTTTATTGTCACTTAGATAACTAGCACTGGCTTTTTCACTGGGTGATTTCACGTTAACCCATAGAAATCTCTGGCCACTTAATTCTAACCCTAAAGCTAGCTCATTGATTTGGGCTTGGGATAGTCTGCCCCCACTCCCGAAGGAAACAAACAGAACAGAATTTGGTGGTTGTTTGTCTAGCCATCTTAAGCAAGCGTCCCACTCCAGTTCAGACCGTTTTGTTTCAGTGCTGGACCCGGTTTTTATTATGGGTCCAATTGCATGCACAGAAGGGTATCTCTTACGACATTCTCCATTATTTCTAGCTGGTTCCTCGCCGTGTTGCCAGGCTCTTATTGCTCCTGCTTCGATTTCTTCAAAGCTATTCAATAAGATACCTGCAAGAGATATTAATTACTAATATCAAATCGAGGAAAGGAACAATTTTTTTGAGACCCATTCTCGAGATTTATGATATTTAATGTTTCAGACTTGTTTTTTATTTTTGTCCTACCCCTCACCGGAGACATGTGTTTTCAACTAATGAAAATATTAAGAAATACTTCCTCCGGTCCTAATTATAAGACAAAGTTGACTTTTTTAGAGAAATTAAGGAAGCCAATTAAATTAATTTACAGTGTTTATGTTTTTAGTATCCTTAGATTATATATTAGTTTATTAGTCAAATTAATTAGTTTGGAGAAAAAAATAAAAATAAAAGTACTCTAAAGTAATTTAATTGGCTTCCTTAATTTCTCCAAAAAAGTCAACTTTGTCTTACAATTAGGACCGGAGGTAGCAATATATACAAGTTTTGTGACGTGGGGAAGGAGTCTCTCTACTAACTTCCTTCTCCACTTAATGTCTCAATTATTGGATCGCGTTTTAATGGATGTAATTTAATGCTATATATTAAATAGTATTATAATATTAAAAATGATCAAAATCTATAATTAAATATCACCCATTAAAACATAATCCAATGGTTAAAATTCTAAGTGGAGTGGAAATGGAGAGGAAGTTAGTGGAGAGATCCCTTTCCCATGTGACAGCTGCTTTTCCTCTTAATTTGCGCACAAGAGAGAATTAATTACAGCGTGATGCTGAGCTGTTTTGTATGTGTGTGTATGCCACTCTGACCCTATTTGTAAATCCAAGTTACTACCTCTATCACAAAATATAATCTTTAAATTTGTAAAAAAGTGTGCCCCAAAATATAAATTTCATTTTAGGTTTGTTTAAGCATTTATTACATTTTTTTCGACTTTGTCTATTGTTGACTATAGTTATTGCATGTATTCTCTTTTACTTACCATCTATACATATAAGGGCATAGTTGGAAAAATAATCCATATTTATTTTTTTAAAAATAATTTTAATTATTTTCTTGAGTAACGCAAATGAGTTATTTGAAGCTTATAATAAGAGAAGCAAAGAGTAACTAATTCTTACATTCCAAGGGAAGTTAGTTAACTCAATAAATATGGACTAAAAAATACACCAAGGAAAAATGACAATAGGATCCCAAATAATGGAAATAAGAACATTTAGTCCTCAACCAATTTTTTTTCTTGAAAATGAGTGGCAAACATTAATTCAAACAACTGTAAATTCAAGAATCTTTATTGCATACTATTATAAGATATTTAAGTTTTAAATGCAATTAATTCTCATATTGTAACTGAGACTCATGTTTGCAGCTGTTTGAATTCTTACCCTCATTTTTTCTGAATTTTTTTTTGAAACCTAACTATCATTAATTAATTCATTATTTTGGGACTTAAATCTCAAACAGATCTGAGGCACATGAATCACACAAAGAAAGAACAAGAAGATATGTTAAATTTACCTTCAGCAAGATGATATGATTGACAACGTTGAAGAGACTGCTCGTAAGCCAAACTTGATCGATCTTGCAGATTATCTGGGAGATCATTACCACTCATAGGGACACAACATGGGATCTCAATGGCTACTGTTAGATCTCTGAACTCACCTCCGCAAGAAACCATTTTCTGATTCAGCTTCTCAGAATAAAAACACAGAGAAAGCATCATAGCAGAACAAGGGAAGTAAAGATACGAAATGATATTAAGTTCCTTCGCTATTTCTAATACTTCAATGGATAAAGGCTCAGCCACCAAAGCAGCCAAGCTCGAACTCGAGTCGAGGGACTTTAGGGCCTCACGAATGAGGGGCATGGACCGGGACACGGTGAGTTGAAGCTGGACTTCCAAGGGAAGATCCTTGGGTTGGTCACGGAGGTCAACTGGAGGAAGAAAGGTGCAGGTAATGGAAGAAGGAAGAGACTGAATAAGAGCCATGGAAGCACTAGGAGGTGATCCAAGAGTGGGGATGAAGCACGTGACGTGGAGGTGGCCATCATTTTGGAGGAGGACGAGTCGTTTACAGAACTCGAGAATGGAGGCTTGGTGGCTATACGCCGGGACGGTGATGACAGCAATCTTTGTTATGGCTTCCATGGTCCGAAGAAGAAGAAGAAGAAGAAGTCAGAGAGCGAAGAATAATACTTAGGTTTGGTTTAATATATATAATTCAAAGCTATTTGTGGAAGAGTAATCCAAGTATAGAAGAATTATTTATGGAGGGACGTTAGTTTATATTCAAAATAGGAGATATTTCTGTGAACACAAAAGAGGAGACATGTAATTGGGCCACATGAAAAAAAAATTGCTCTGAAATGTGTTTATTGAGTTATTCTTCTTTTAAAAGGAATTTAACCTTTTTTTTTAGTTATTTTTTGCCAAATATCACTAGGCATCAATCGTCAGTGTCACTATTAGGTGGAGCCAAGACTCGCTAAGGAATGGATGTTTGAACGCATACATTCAGCTTGTTAGAGAAGTAGCTAAATAAAGTTTTTCCCAGCAGCTTGGTGAATATATTAGCAACTTGCTCACATGCCGGGACATACCGGACATGAAGAACACCTGCATCAACCTTCTCCCTAACAAAATGGAGATACAACTCCACATGTTTTGCTTTTGAATGAAAAACTGGGTGTGCTGCCAAGGTAACGATGCCTGCATTTCACACCAAATCGTAAGGGTGTATAAAATTGAAATAGATATTTCCTTTAATAGTGCCATGAGCCACATAACATCAATAGTGGCATCAGCAACGCTCCTATACTTTTCTTCAGTAATGCCTCTGGAGATCACTTATTGCTTGCAAGAAGCCCACATAATCAGTTTTTGACCAAAATAAATACGATGTCCACTAATAGACCTTCAGTGCTCTTTGTCAGTTGCACAATCTGCATCCGCAAATGATTGAATAAGAAGTTGAGAAGACAATTTGAGAAATAGCCAAAAATGTTTTGTTCCCACCAGATATCATAGCACACACTGTTATGTCTCACATCAGCTGGAGAGGGGAACAAAAGAAGCCTTATAAAGGTCTGGATACCTCCCCCTCTTTACGTGTTTTAATATCGTAAGGGGTGATGAGGACCCTAAAATGGATAACATCAAGATCGAGACACTGTGATGTTACAATTGATATCAAAGGTAGGCTCAGATTGATGTGGGTAGAAGTGCCAGTGAGGATGTTGGGCCCAAAGATGGGTGGAGTGTTATGTTCCACATCGGCTGAGAAGAAGAACAAATGTTGCCTTATAAGAGTTTATATGTAATATCCGAATTTTTGATTAAGGGCTAATCATGATTATTGTGGATAATTATGGATTTAATTGGAATTATTATGTGTTTTATGGAAATATTAATTAATATGTCATAATTAGTGAAAAAAATTGGAAGAATGGAATTATTGTAAATTAGTTGGTAATTAAGGGAGAAATTAATTACTAACTAAGAGAAAATGAGATGTGTGATTAAAATGTCTAATGGAGGGATTAAAGTAGCTAATTGGTGACTTATTTTAGGGTGAGCCAATAGCAATTTGACATATGGCAAAGGTGTGTGTAAAAGTCAAAAGGGAATAAAGAAGCATATTTTCTCTCTTTTCTTCCCTTGTATTCGGCTGGAGGTATGGGGGGAGTATTATTGTTTTCTTCTTCCTCACACTCCATCTCACCTCTCTCATTCTCTCTCTTTCGGCCATTGAAGAGGAAGAAAGGAAGAAGGAAAAGCTGAATTTTGAGGTATGTAAATGATCTCCTTTGCTCAAACTCACTTCATTAGTGTTGATCCTTGGAGTGAGAGCTTCATTTTGGTGTGTATAGTATGCCCATTGGTGGTGATTTCAAGAATCACGAAAATATGGTTGTTGGGAATCAAAGAGTGTTTTTGAGAAAGTTGATAAGGTGAGTGACACCAATCTTTCTATCTATGTTTCATGTCATTTAAAGTAGTTGGTAATTTCTGGAAATTTTGGCTTGAATCCGAAAATGAGTGCCACTGTTCATTTGGTATGTTTTTGGCATGAGAATGGTATTTTGGAATGAGATTAGGATAGATAGATTGATTGGAGGTTGAAATGTTAAGTTTAGTGATTTTGGGAAAATTGATGATTTGTGTTGATTCAAACCAAATAATGATAATGGAGTTGGATTTTGGTCATTTTAATGATTCCATTGAATTTCTTGGGTGTTTTTGTATGGGAGTAGCTTTGGTTTGGTATTTTGGTTCATTTGGATCACTTGGTAAAAATTTTGGATGTGCTGTCATACCTTCTGCGTTTTCTGGTTTCTGATAATCATGCTCGAGTTAGAGTGAGTGTGCTCGAGTGAGGGAAGAACATCACTCGAGTGAGGGAAGAACATGCTCGAGGGCTGTGTGTATTTTCCCTTCTGGCCTTCAGTTCTCATGTCGCACTTTCGGGCGAGAGGCAAGAGTGTTGCCTCACTTGCAAGTGTTGAGGTTTCTCACTTGAGTGAGGTCTTCTTCACTCGAGTGATCCTTTTCTTTGAAAATTTTTGCGCTCTCGGGCAAGCACTTTCTGTCCTCACTTCCTAGCACTTGAGGTGTTGTCCGTACCACTGCTCAAGTGAGGGCTTTTGTGCTCGAGTGTCGGTAGCAATGCTCGAGTGAGACCATTTTCACTCGAGGTGCAGCAGTGAAAAATCAGTTTTTGTGCTTCTAAAAGGGGATCTTTGGGATAGTTCTTCCTATCCTTTAGGAGTTTTGTTAGGGGTATTTAATGACTCTAAAAGAGCAATAATGATAACTAATTAAATATTATGAAGTGAATTAAGTCTTGGAATAGAGTATAACTCTTCGTCCCTAATTATGAATATAGAATTTGAAATTTGCCCTACTCGGGAGACCCCGGTGCTAGGACACGCATGGAAGGATCAAGGTAGTGACTCTTCTCTCATATTGTGTATGATGTTTTGGTATGCATAACTTATCATTGAATTTGTGAAATGTGTGCCATGGTACATTACAGCGTGAGCACTTCAGCGTGAGCGTATAGGGATTGACGTTGGTCATCTCTAGGTCGGCCATTGAACTGCCGTCGTAATCGACATGGATCTTTGTGAATCCGACCCGTGGGGCGGCGTTTGTGAAACCAGCCGTGGGCTGTGTGTATCTTGCCTGTATGGCTTGCATTATGAGATGCTTTATATGGATCCCAGTTGTGGTGAATTATATTGTTTGATTGTTGTGATGCAATACAGCGTGTGCAATTCAGCGTGCGCAATTCAGCGTGTGCAATCATCAGGGATGACATATGTTATAGTAACCATTGCCATTGAACTGCCGTTGTAGTTGCTTGTATGGATAATGATTTGATTTCATGCCTTATTATTGTACATTATATGATTGATTTGACACTACGGGGATTCTTTAGAATCTCACTCTCCCAAAATTAAACATTTTAGATAGGGTTGAAGGATCGAAAGGCAAACGGGTGACGAAGAGCGGGTAGAGCTCTGTGTTAGGAGTTCCTTTTTGGTTATTGATTATCATTGTATATTATTGGATATTTTTTGGGAAGTATATGAATATTTTGAGATTTGTGATGTAGTTTGTGTAATCCTCAAGTAAAGGGTCTGAATTATGGGCTTTATGCCTTTGTATAAACCCTTATTGAATGAATGGAACCCGAGTGAGTTGGGAATTTATTTTGCACTCTAATATTTGAAATGGAATCCACCTGTACCGGCCATATTTATTTTGTATTATGAATATAAGACCATTGTCAATAAATATTTGAAAAAGTTTCGCAAATCCGATTTTGGGCAAAAGATTACCTTAATAAGTCCCAATTTGAAATATGGTCTCTAATTCTACATTAATTACGTATTTAAGAACGTAAATCTCAGTTGTAATCATGAAGGGGGTTACACTAGATACCTCCCCTCTTGACTCATTTCAAAGCTATGAGGGGTGATGAAGCCGCAAAGTGGAACGTTTCAAAGCGGTGAGGGCTTATGAGGCCCAAAGCAGACAATTTTGATAGCAAGGCACTTGGACATTACAAATGATATCAAAGCCAGGCTCAGGTTAATATGGGCTACAAATGGTATCAAAGCCAGGCTCATATTAATATGGGCCAATGTACTAGCATCCAGACCTTCCCCTCTTGACAGCTTTTAAAGCCATGGGGGCAACGGCCCCAAAACGGATAATATCAAGAGTGAGGTGCTGGGATGTTACATGTAGCCCCCAACCTTAATAGCAAATTTATAGTTTGAGAATGCGTCATTAAGTTGAAATAGAGACCAGTGGTTAATTTAAAACTTTTCCAAAACTTGTTTAGTGCGGTCTCACATTCACATCTCGAATATAATTGGTCTATGCAGTTCGATTTCTTTCATACATATCAGAGTGCAACCAAAAATTCCCGACAACGCTCAAGTTTCATTACTTAATAAAGGGTTTATAGGGCACATTGCCTATTCTCAGTTTCCCATACAGGGGATTACATAACACTATTCAATATATACAACATGTACAATTAATCCCCAACAAAATATGACAACCAACTACCAAAATTAAATATCCTAGCCAAGAGCTTTAACCGCCCTTTATCACTTACTTTTCCTTTGAACTGCTTGCCCTTGCTATAAGTTAGTCATTGGAAAGAATGAAATTCAAAAGAATCTCAGTAGTAACAATTCACTTATAATAGTTACAATCACAAAGCATGTAAGCAAATCATAACAACAACACAATGGCATTTTTGCGACAGCTTTTGCTGCATTCACAACTGCATGTTTCACAATAGCATGTTTCGCAACAGCACAACAACGGCATTTACATCACGGCATATTTAATGAAATGACATACATGCAAGGCATCAGACACAGAATAAGAGAAAGAGTCACTACCTTGTTCTTTCCACTTGTGCTCTGGCACCAGTTTATCACATGCAAGGCAAATGTCAAATCCTATAATTAGAATTACGAGTGACAAGTTATTACTTAATCCAATTCTTCTTTAATTCAAACACTCAAGTTGGTTATTATTAGGGACATTTAATCAATTCAAATAAGAAGATAAAGTGGTCCATTAACTTAAAAGACCAATTTCTAACCTCAGAGTTAAACAATATTATCATGTGCTATTACCTTTAAATTTTCACACACTTGAACTAAATCTGCCAGATTTTTCTCCAGACTTTGAAAAATCATAATTAATTCTACAAAAATAGAAATGAGTTGTTCCCAAGTCCTATGGAAAGCTATTGAAGTCCTCTATACAGGAAAAATATGTATCAATGCTTTCCATAACCAAAAAAATACAGAATTACAGGAAATCCTATATTGCTCCAGAATTCCATCCAGTTTCAACCCTAAACTTTGGAAAATCATAAATCCCAGTACAAAAATCGAAATGACACCCATTATGTGTCCATTTTGAAGCTTGGCATGTGAACTATTATATAGAAAGTTTCATAATTTTTAGAGATCATTTGGTTATCCAAAAACACAACACAAGTAGAGTACCTCGCTGGAATTCTGTTCAGACAGAAAATCCAGATTTACATT
The DNA here is from genome assembly GCA_963855925.1 of Inga laurina. NCBI lineage: Eukaryota > Viridiplantae > Streptophyta > Magnoliopsida > Fabales > Fabaceae > Inga > Inga laurina. The sequence continues at coordinate 23,724,179 of OY979711.1, forward strand.
TTGAGTTTCAATGACCCAAAATTCACAACCCAGGGCTATTCTCACATAATTTTTCTTGTATAACGCAATGGAAGCATCAGAATAACAAAATTCCCACTCATTCTCCATTTCCTATTTTGGCAGAAAATTGAAAATCAATTCCAACAATTACCAACTTCCAATTTCAGCATCAAACTTATGTCTAATGGTTTCCAATCATCATAAACTACCAATAACACAACCAAAACATCATGAATTTTCCAAACCCTTGTTTGGCCAAAATCAGGGCAGATTTACACATGCCAAAATACTCATTCAACCAACAAAACTAATAGCTCAAATTGATGCTAATACTCGCCTATTGCTCCTCCTTAAGTTCTTTCTTTGATTCTTCAGCTTTTATTCTTGGATGGTGGCTCAAAACACCTCCTCTTGAAATTCTAAAATCATAGAAATGAAGCTTTCATCAAGAGGAACAATATTTATAAGGGACACTTGAGCCATAGATGAGGTTAAGGAGGTGAAAATCAAGGTAGAATGTCTCACCTTTACCTTGCTCTTCTTTCTCTTTCGTTGGAGCTGCAAAACCGACTTGAAGAAAGAGAAAATATGTGATGTAATGATCAGATTTTTGGTCCCTCCTTCTCTTAAAGTCCAACCGAAATATGGGACTTGAAAGGCATAAATGATTTATCAAAAAAAATATCACACTTCCACCTCCCCAAAATAATATATTTTAATGGCTTTAACATGTGCCAAATAAATTGATATCATCATCTTTCTCTTGACTTCTTTATTCCATACATAAGATGCCACTACAAAAAAAAGTGATTTAGTAGTGGTTAAAAATGGGTATTAGTAGCGGTTTTAACCGCTACAAACAACATTAGTAGCTGTTAGCAAAACCGCTACTAAATCGCATGTTGCAAGCGGTTTTGTAGCGGTTATGAAAAACCGCTACTCAAGGAAAATAACCGCTACATCCTTTGTAGCGGTTACAAAAAACCGCTACAACATCCCCATGAACAAAATTTTTTTTCAGAGATATTTGTAGCGGTTATATAACCACTACATATATAAAAAAAAGAAATTTTGAAGGCAAAAAAGAAAAATGACATTTTTTTCAATTTTGTAGCGGTTATAAAACCGCTACTAATTTCATAAAATTCAAGATTGGCGCCAAAAAATTTAATTTGAGTTTAAAAAGGTGCGTTTGTTAGTAACGGTTTAATAACCGCTACAAATATTTAAAATTTTTTTTAATAAAATAAGATCATTTGTTTCTGTTATTTTAATAGTAAATTAATTAGTTTATTTTTTTATTTGTTTATCTAATTTAGTTAGCTTATTAATAAATTAAAAGGATAAATTTAATTTAATTGGATTAGTATAAAAATTATATTAATAATATTATTAAGGATATATAGGTAATAAGGAATTATTATGTTGTCTAATATAATGTAATTGTGTATGAAAAATAGATGAAAATGAGATACAGCTGTAAAATATCTGAAAAAAAAATGGTGAGAATAAATTTTATATAAAGGAAAGAAGTATTGTAAAAAAAATAAAAAAAAAAACTTGTTATCATATGTGATCGTATTATTCAGCTCCTTTACTCATACAAAAGAAGTTGTAAATGAGAGAAAATAAAAGAAAAGTAAGGTGAAAAGAAATTGGAGAGTGTTTGAAATGAGTTGTGGTAAGGGTATTTTAGGGATCTACGTACTATTTGTAGAGGTTAATATATCCATTTTGTAGCGGTTTTTATTTAGTAGCGGTTATTTTTACTTTTGTAGTAGTTATTAAACCGCTACAAATATTATTTTAATTTTTTTTTAAATTTTGTTTTAAAATTTTTTTTCCAGTTTTTTTAAAGAGAAAAGCATAATTTGAATTGGATCACTCATCGTCGCCATCCCTACAGAAATTATGTAGAAAAATTATTGTTAGGAATGTTTTATTAAATTTCAAAAATTTAATTTAAATGACGTGGACTTAAAAAAACTCACCGCAGTAGAGGTAAATTGTCATCGCCTTCAGGGAAGTAGTTTTCAAAATCGGCTGGCTGAAATGGCTCACTCTCGTAGGTGATGTTATCGCCTTCACCCATGTCGTAAAGGTCTCATGGCTTTAGATGAACGACCATGTGCCAATCCCTGTGCCTCTCGTCCTCGACATAATAAACATGATGTGCCTCTGAAGCTAGAATATATGGCTCATCATCTTCAGAAATACCAGTATGAATCGGCCGTGAGAAATTACTGATGTGATCCCTAAGTCGTCAGTAGTCAGTCCCCAAGAAGTAGTGGTATTTACCCACAAACACTTGAACAACGTCACGGTGAAACGGCCTTGATAATTAAGTTCGACCACATCAAGAAGCTTGCCATAGTAAGGGATGACTCTGAACTGCATGTCCGCGTCACTGCTGCTCGCATAACTCCTTGTCCCCAATGACCCAGACTCGCCTTCAAAGGAGCCGTCGGGTCCACTGACCCCTGTGACTCCTCGGCCTGGGTCTGTCGCAGCTCAGCCTGTGACTGCTGCATCCGCTCCTTCCATTTTATGAAACAATTACTAATTAGAAAATTTCATTAATAAGTTGGTTTTATAAAAATTATAATAATAAAATTACTTACAATGGCCGCCTCTGCTTGCTGAGAGGTCGCAGTCCTATCACGGTGTCTATGTGTGATAGCGTACAACTCCCGATAGTCCGTCTGACGGTTCTCTTACAGTGCCTTCCTCTCCAGCTCGCTGTAAGTGATAGCGAAGGTCTTTGATCCTGCTGTGTGGTGGATCGTCTGTTGCGCACGGATCCTGATGTTCCTCTGAGAAAGCTCCTAGAAAAAAAATATTAAATATATTAAAATAATAAAAAAATTTAAAATTAATAAATTTCAAATTAAAAATAATTAAATTGAAATTATAATTTAATAATTAACAATTAAAAAAAAGTATATAAATAATCTAATAAATACATTACCTACCCCTCAGCGCTCCTCCTGAACTGGACAAAACCCGCCCAGTCGTTCGGCGGCATGCCATTCAGGACGCTCTCGATCAGCTACTCCAGAGGCATCGTCCTGTCCTTATCCACCCCGCGGAAGAGACGGTTCCTCCTGTTCCTCCAGCCGTCACCCATCTTCACTAGGGTGTACCTCTTCCGGTTGGCCCGGACGGCAAACCGCAGCTGTAAAAAAATTATTTAAATATCATTAATTACAAAAATCCTATTAAAAAATATTAATTAAATATAATTAATTACAAAAAATATTAATTAATTACTATTAATTACCTAAACCACTTCCTCCCAAGCCTGGTCCTTCGGCCCCTTCGGAATGTGCCTCCATATCCTGAAGTGAAGGGGGAACGGCATCTAATTCGCACCCAGGTCATTCAGGAAGTGGTTGAATAGATGACCCCCATTGTTGATGGGCTGGTCAGTGCCCTCATTCCACAGCACTATAACTCGCAGGGTCCGGTCCATGCTATTCACACCGGCCACGTCCAGCCTCCTCGTCGACACGTTCCCCTGCTCGTCTGCACAGTTTACCGCACGTTAGATAAATTGTAATTCAAAGTTAACATTTTGAATTTAAATAAATATTTTACTAAATTAAAAAATTTATTTACCTTGGACCTGCACCTCAAACCCAGTGGACCGCGAAGATGACCCTCGTGGGTTGTTCTGCTCTCGAGCCTCCTCCTCATCGAGGAACTGCTCCATCTCCTTGATCCTAATCGGGATCTCAAAGTCATCCTCATCGTAGTCCTCGACACTGATATCTGCCCCCCCCCCCCCCAAACTCAAGCACCTCTGGTGCGCGTCGTCTCCTGGGGGATGGGCTGAAATGCCGTTGTCGCCTTGGCTCCACGCTGCCCCCTCTCTCTGCCCCCTGCTCGGCTGCTGCCACCCCGCAAAATCAGTCTGGGGACCTCAGGGGCCTTCCCCTTATCCTCTCTTGAAGCCATATCAACTGTAAAAATAAAAAAAATGTTAGTCACATTATTATGCAAAAATCTAATGAAAATACAAATACAAATAAAATACGTGTTATATATGTACCTCAAGTGCAAATACTGAGAAATATTGTAGCAAAAACTCCTTCACAGATGTCTGAACGCTCAAATCTAAAAGAAATCACTCATAGAAACTCCAGGAAATAAAATGAGCAAACGGAAAAAGGAGGGAGGCGGCCACCTTAAATAGGGCAGCAATTTGTAGCGGTTATTCCAATAACCGCTACAAATCACCCAGGGCGCCTTAAATTTGTAGCGGTTTTATAATAGCCGCTAAAAATTATAAGAACCTTTGAAATTCTGTAGTGGTTATGGCCCAGAACCGCTACAAACTTGGAGACTCCTGAAATTCTATAGCAGTTATAGGGCTATAACCGCTACAAATAGCTGACGTTTGGCATTTTGTAGCGGTTTTGTTGCTATAACCGCTACACTGTTGGCGGGTCTTGGTCTCGCCAAGTGGCGGGAATATTGTATCGGTTTTTGTTTATTAACCGCTACAAGTTTTGGCAGGAATTTCGTGCCATTTTTGTAGCGGTTTGTTCTACTTAACCACTAGAAAAAACGTTGCTAATATGTCGCGCCACTTTGCGCGTAGCTTACCGCTACAAATTTTTAGCGGTTAGCTTAAAATCGCTACAAATACTATAATTTGTAGCGGTTTGATATAACCGCTACAATTCCACCGCTACAGAACACCATTTTTTTGTAGTGTGCCTCTTTTAATGCAAGTCATCACCTTTAATTTAGCAACCAATTGTTGACCGAAAATGGGACAAGAGGAAGAGAAAAATGGCTCCTTACTTTATCATAATTTCCTCCTTCTAACATATTGCTTTTAGAATGATATTTTTAACTTTTCTTCCTCTTATAATACTTGATCACAATTGAGTTCCCTCCTTCCTCTCTTCAAATAACGTGAATGTGGCCTTGTGAAGGAATTAAGTGGCTTCTTGAATCAGCCATTCCACTTGCTTACATATCAATATCCAATTGCAATTAAGCACATACTAACTTTTGACTTTCCACCACATTTACTTGGTCAAAATTACTTCATCTTTTAGCATAATTATCTCAACATTTATTTTCCTCTTGCTCCCTCATGTTGGATGAAATGTATGGCCCATTGGAAGAGGATAATAATTTCTTAAAATATCCCAATTAGACTTTGTTATCTCGATTAAATTTTTGACAATGGGTTTAGGCATTTTCCATTGCTAATTCGGATAATAATTCATACTTTATTCCACAAAAGTGTTTCCTAACATTAGTCACATTCTCTTATGGAGTCATTAAACCCTTGTACATATTTTGGGGCATTACATTACACACGTTTTATCCCTTTCCAATGAGGTTCACAGGGTTCATGCAAAAACCGGCTCAACCGATTTACAGTAAACACAATATCAGGTCTCATATAAAACAAGTATTGAAGTTTTTTAATAATGCTTCGATATGCAATAGCATCCAGAAACAAATCACCTTCAGTAGATAGTAGATAACATTAGAAGCCATAGGAGTGCTAACCGCCTTTGCTCCAAGCATTCCAAAATATTCAAGCAGCTCATAAATATAAGTACAATGGGAAATAAATAGACCAGTAGAAGAACAATGAAAGTCAATGCCCAAGAAATGTGAGAGCTCACCCACAACCTTCAAAGAGAACATAGCTCTCATCTAATTGATAAGTTGTTGCACCTCTATGTTGCAGGAACCAGTGATGACCAAATCATCAACATAAACAAGTAGGTAAATGGTAATGGTAGATGTCTTCCTTATGAAAAGATAAGGGTCAGCAATTGAAGCTATAAAGCCATGGGCACACAAAACAGCTTGCATTTTATGAAGCCAAGCACGAGGAGCCTAGTTGAGATCCTATATGACCAAACCCAAAACCTGGAGGAAGATCCATGTAGACCTCCTCATAGGGGTCATCATTGAGAAGGCATTGTTAAAATCTAGTTGATGAATCTACCAGTCCTTAGAAATAGCTATAGTAAGAAGGACACGAATAGTACAAACTTTAACCACAAGTGAGGATGTATATGTATAGTCAGTGCTAGCCTCGTGTGAATATCCCTTAGCTACTAACCGAGCTTTATTTCTTGCAGGTAACCCATTAGAAGTGGTTTCCTTTTGAATAGCCACTTACAACCTATAGTTTGTCTGTCAGAAGGAAATAGAACTACTATCCAAGTGCCAAATTTGATTAAAGCATCATATTCCTCTTGAGCTGCTTATTTCCACTGAGGATCTATAAGTGCCTTAGAAATGGAAGAAGGAATGGTTGTTTGATCAAGTGCCACAAAGACTTTGGTTTGAAAATCCAATTCTTACTTTTGGTAACCATATGATGGGTGTTAGTAGAAGAGAAGTTAGGAACAGGAGAAGAAACGAGAAGGATATCACTAAAGTAGGATGGGTGGGTAAAGATTGATGATGTGAAGTTGAGGAAGAAGGAACACGATATGAATAGGCTGTGAGGGGTGGAGTTGATGAATGATTGGATATGTTAGAGTCACTAGTAGATGGTATGACAGTAGGGTTCTTAGAAGGCTAAAGGGAAGAGGTTACATCAGTGGGTGTGCTATTAGTGACAGCAGCCTTAAACTAGGAACCAGTAAGAAAAACTTGTTCGTGAAAGCACATTAAAGTTCTACCAGTTCTCCTATCTAGGCACTTGTATCCCTTATGCAATGGACTATAACCCAGAAACACACATTCTATAAATCTAAGCTCCATTTTAGGACGATTATAGGGTCGTGTGAATGGAAAATATTCACATCCAAACACTTTTAGTATAGAGTAATTTGGTTTCATATTACAGAGCTTTTCATATGGAGATATGCCACCAAAAACCTTTGTGGGCAGACGGTTTAGAAGAAATACAGTAGTTGTAAAAGGATCTGGCCAATAAAATAAGGACAGAGAGGCATTAGCAAGAAGGGTGAGACCAATCTCTACAATAGATCTGTGCCTTTGCTCCACTAGGCCATTTTGCTTATATGAGTGTAGGCATAAAAACTTATGCTTAATACCACATGCTTGTGAAAATGATGTAAAAGCTAAGAACTCTCCTCCATTTTTACTTTGAACTTGTTGAATTCGGGTAGAGAATTTATTTTCCACCAACAATTTGAACTCCTTAAACTTAGTAAGAGCATCTGATTTTTTGTGTAATAAGGATACCCAAGTAAATCTGCTGGACCATCAACAAATGAGATATAATACACAAAGTCATTGGTAGTAATAGGAGGTAGGCCCCACAAATCCATTATTATTAATTGCAATGGACATTGCTACGCAGTATGTGAAGGAGAAACAGAGGAAGACTTACCAGTATCAACTTGAACATTACCATGACTTGGTTGCACAGAAGTAGGAGCAAGACACTCAGAAGTGAGTAATGTGTTGTGTGGCACCTAAATCCAGGTACTAAGTTTGATCAACAATAGCATCAAGAATAGCCATAAAAGCTTGAGGCATGAAGAAGTTCAAACATTATTAGCATCAAGAGGAGGGATGGCAGCCTGAGTTTTGGTAGATTTAGATAAGCCTGAGTTGGATAGAGTCGTCATAGCTAGCGAAGAAGGTTGAGCCACAGAGGATTCAGTCACTAAAGAGTGTGTGCCTTTTGTAGGATGTTATTCCGATAAGAACCATAAGAATTATATGTATCATAATCCCAAGCACCAGTATAATACACCTCCTCAGTGTAAGGATCAAAAGCATAATTAGTATCATAGCTACCATGGTCAATATAATGAGCCTGAGGTGCATACCCAGAGGAAAAATTTAGATCAAACTTGAAATAGCAGTTTTCAGCAACATGACCAACTTTGAGATAAAGTTGGCAAGACGGACGATGAGAAGAGAAATGACCTCTTCCTCTAAACAAGCGACCCCCGCCACCTCTATAAAACAAAGGATAGCCCCCACGATTAGCCAGATACTGGTTGTACATAGTTGGCCTGAATAGTGTGAGTATTAGCGTTGAAGGCTCGATGACAGGACTCAGAATCAAGCAACATTGTCGAGATGGTGTCCGATTGAGGATGAGGTCGAGAAGCGTTAATGATGGCAATCACAGACTCATATTCAATGGTCAATATGTTCAAGATATGAGAGATATGCTCTGATTCCTTAACTTTTTCCCCAAGCATGGCCAAATGATCACAAATCGATTTCACATTTGCCAAATATTTATGCATAGAAAGTTCACCCTTACATTGATTAGATAATTGATTTTGATAGTGATGAATCTTAGTGTCCAATTTGTTGAAAACAGATGATTGAATTTCTTCTAGATCTAAGCAGCGGTCTCCAAGCACTACTACAACGTATGGATTTAACGGCGTCATTCTTATGGCACTTCTTCAAATAAGAGTTGGAGGAGACTTCTTATTTTTTTAGAAAAAAAATACATATGGCAGTTACGGCGCTTGAACAGGAAAGCGTATATGTGCTTAATACATTGTATGACGCTTTCTTGAGGAAGCGCGGGGTTATTTTTTTCAAAAAAAAATTAATCCTTTTACTACTATTTAAAAAAACGTTTGACAATTATGGAATAATAAAAATTCTGTAAGTGTCAAAGCTTGATTACTATGATAAGATGCTTTCTTGAAAAAATTTGTCTATACTAAAAAGCAAAAATTAAATTTAAAAATTGGTTTAGAAGCCATAACGTAGAAATAAATCATCCCTATTAAAAAATATTTTAATTTTCTTTTAATAAAAAACTTTAGATAGCGCTTCATAAAAAACTATTGGCCAAGATGTAGTTTAAACGGCGTTTGTTCTCAAAGCGCTGTCCAAGGAATTGAATTAATTAAAACAAACGCTGTTCAAGACAATAATTCAAGGCATTGGTGCATTGAATTATTTTCAAGGCACCACGTGGGTGCCTTGAATCACATGGTGCCATAATAATTCAAGGCACCACAGTGCCTTGAATTAATGGATGCCTTCGACGTGTCCAAGGCCCCTTTTAATATCTATAAGGTACTGTATTTTGATATTTTAAGGTGTTTTAGATAGTGCTTGTAAATTAAGTGTCATTTAAGACTCAATTTTAGATAGCACTTTTTAATCAAGTATCGTCTAAGACTTAATTTTTTTGAAAAAAATTGAACATCATTTTTTTTAAACTGAGAAACTTTTGCACTTTGAAAAAATGTGGCCTAGCTTCTGTCTTTTTTTTTTTTAAATTGGCCATCTTTTTTTTTTTAAATTGAGAAGTTTTGCTGTTTTGACAAAAAGCACTGTAGCTTCTCTCATCTTGTAATTTAAATTCCATAATTCGTCGTTTTCGTTTTCTCGTTCTTGCTTCCTCTCTAACTCCTCCATTTCCTAGAACTCAGTTGCTATAGGAAGTTTCTTCTCCCATGTGTTTTTTTCCTGGTCTCGGCCTTTTTCAGAAGCTCCCTAGCCTGTAACACTACCACAAAATATTGATTTTACGACCCTAAAGGACGTCCTTTTTTAAAAAAGAGACGTAAAAAATAAAGGCGGTGACATTTTTGTAATTCTGAGTGAGATTTGAATAGTTTTAGACGTCCCTAATTCAAATAGGGACGTCTAAAGTCACTTTAGACGTCCTCAATTTAATTGGGGACATCTAAAGTTAATTTGTTTTTTAATCAGACACGCCTTTTGGTCACTTTAGACGTAAAGTTAATTTTTTTTTAATCAGGGACGCCAAAAAATATATATTAGGGACGCCATATCAGGGACGCCACTTTTGGCGTTCCTAATGTTATCAGGTCACCACTTTAGGCGTCCCTAATATTAGGGACGCCTAAAGGCATCCCTGATTATAAAAAAAAATAACTTTAGACGTCTCCAATTAAATTGGGGACGTCTAAAATGTGACTTTAGACGTCCCTTTTTGAATTGGGGATGTCTAAAGTAAAAATAAAAAAAATTAACTAAACAACTTTAGACATCCCTAAATTAAATTGGGGAAGCCAAAAACAATTTAAATCTGTACTGACAGTCTTTATTTATCAGTTTTATAGACCCACACTCGTCTTTCTCATTAACGTAACCACTACCACCACACATTTAACTTTTGCTTCTTCTTCTTTATATGCTGTTTTTAAACTTGTTTCTTCTTTTCTCTCTCTTTTTTTCACCAGATCTGTAATGCTTACCACCACGCATTTAACTCTTGCTTCTTCTTCTTTATATATTGTTTTTACACTTGTTTCTTCTTTTCTCTCTCTCTTTTTCACCAGATCTGTTATGTTTCTTACTATTTTTTATTATTTTATCTTCTTTCTCTTTTTTCTTTGCATTTCCCTTCTATTTTATCTTCTAACTCATGTTGTTATGGTTTGTAGATCGAGACTCCAAAACATGCTTCATGGCCACGTTCCCACTGAGAAAATGAGGTACATCTGTCCCTATTGCTCTTCTCTATTCATTATTACGAGAAAATGAATTTTAATAATAGAAGGAGATAAGTTTTTCGCAACTGATTCATCTTATTGTTATCATCTTCTGTTTATGAGATTTCAGCTCTAGAGTTATTATTGTGTAGATTTTGGATTTGGAGTTCAGATACTAGATCTATAATTTTATTGACGATGATATGTAATTTCTGATTTTAAATACTGTTTAGTTCATATCTTTAATATAAATTATTATTTTTTTTTAAAAAAAAGCACTTTAGACGTCCCCATTTTAAACTGGGGACGTCTAAAGTCCAGACTTTAGACGTTCTTTTATTTACGGACGTTATTGCCATTTTTTACTACGTCGCTCATATAGACGTCCCCTTGTTTTCAGATGTTAAAAGGCCTAAATAAGGGACGTTAAAAACATTTTTTGCAGTAGTGTAAGTGTTTTTTTTTCAACATTTGGTTCACGTTTTCTTTTAGTTAAAATCTGTCATGAATCTTATATGCGTGCTCATAATTTTTTTCTTCAGGTATTTATTTCAAGTATCAACTCTATCTTCTTGAACTTCTTATACATTGTAAGTTTGTTAAAGTTTGAGTTTACAAATATAATAATACTTACTATAATCCTCCGTAGAAGTAACACGTATGGCTCAAGTTTAAACAACTTAAATGCTGGAGTTCTTTTATTCTTGATACATGAAGGCACACTATTGCAAAAGATACGTGCTATGTTATTTCATTTTACTATGGATTGTATTGTAACACTACAAAAAAATATTGAATTTCTGACGGAATTTGCCATAGAATCAACTTAATTTGTCGCTACTAGGTGCGTGACAAAAACAAATTGAAATTCCTTTGGAAATTCCGTCGCAAATTATGATGGAAAAGAATTCTGTCAGAAATTTCCAAATGAATTCCTTTCTGTAGCAATTTTTTTTTAATTTCCAAATGTCATGTGTTTGCTCCTCAATGCACCACATGTCCCTCTTCCCTGGCCGCCACGTGTCCTTCTCCCCTGGCTACCACGTGTCCCTGTTCTCTAGTTGCCTTGTGCCTCCTCCTCATGCTGCCACGTGTCTACATTTCATAATTCCTGAAAATGCCTCTCCTCCCATTTGAACCCACAATCTCAAGTTGCCAATGCCTTCACGTACGAGTCTTTACAAGTTGCGCCAAAATAAACCTGTGTTATATTATTACGTATTATTATATATATAATATTATCATATATATATACACATATAATTAATTATTAATTTAATATAATATTATTAAAAATAATAAAAAATTTAATAAAAACGTAAAAAAATATTTATATATTTAATTAAACAATTTTTTAGTTAAAATTACTTGATAAATAATAATTTAATATTATAAATACTATTTTTATTATAAAATTATAAATTGTTGTGGATTGTGGATTTTGGATTTTGGATTGCAAAAGGAGGTTTTCATCAGGAAAATAAAATAATTATGAAAAATTAATTTTTTTAAAAAAATAAAAGACTTCTTACGACGCTTCTCCAAGGAAGTGCCATAGGAAGTCATAAAATTATTATTTTTTAAATAAAAGACTTCCTATGTCACTTATCCAAGGAAGCTCCGTAGGAAGTTATATTTTGTTTTAAAAAAAATAATAATCAAGCTACGACACTTCTATATATTCAAGAAGCACCGTAGCTTGTTTTAATAGTGCTGGAAGTTACAGCGCATTCCAAGCGCCATAGTATTCTTTAAATTAAGCATTATAGCTTATGTTTTTTGTAGTAGTGAAGCCAACAAGATTTGGTAGAATAGCCGGAGTAATAAAAGCTAGTAGCAGGAAGCAAGTGCATAATCGATTGATTCATAGTCTTCAAAGGATGGATTGACAACCTCTTGACCATCACAGTCATGAACAACAACCAGAGGAGAGACGACAGTGCCATAGAGAAAAGCTTGAGCTTGTGTTGTTTAACCATGAACATCACTTGCTGCTTCCATGGTAGAAATTTATCATCATTCAGCTTGAGCATGATCTTTTCTTAGAGAATCCACAATTTAACAGACATGTTGCTTGCAACTGAAATTGTGCTTAGTGACATCGTTATACAAAATGATCAATCCAAAAAGATAATTGGAGATCGTCTTGTAAGTGATGCCAGGACAGTTGATTTCAAATGGTGATCAAAGGTGGCAAAGGTTTACCCAACTCTGATACCATAATAGAAACCAGAGAGACGAAGCTTAATATTGAGCTTTAAGGATTAACCATTTCATTATCTATTGTGCAGATATATAGATCAATAGTGACACATGTATCAACTTTTTCAATTACACATCAACAAATATCAAGATGTACTCAACAGACTTACTAACTTTCCTATCTTACTTTAACCAAGTATGTATGCTATACTCTAATATCTATCTCCCTCCCTCTTACCTCAATTCCTATCTCCCTCGCTTTTCTCATATGATCACCTCTACAGGCTCAGCAAATGGCTTTGGACACTGCAAGACAACTCTTTTCGATTCAGACGTTTGATTAAATTTTGCCTGAAAATAAGAGAAGTGAGAGGTAAGGATCAAACGAGAGAATGGAATGAAATGAAATGATGGGAACTAGGGTTAAGGAGCAAATTTACCAACAAAGTTTTAAAGAAGGAGCGTCTAGCACAATTATGTTTTAAAAAGGCAAAAATGCACATAAGGAATTAAAAGTGGAACATCTAGCACAAAACTATTAATTTTGACCTAACGACGTTAAATTATAAGAGAAGAAAACCCCTAACAGCGTTAGATCAAATTTAACGGTTTTGTGCTGGATGCTCCACTTTTAATTCCTTATATGTATTTTTGCCCCCTTTAAAATATAATTGTGTGAGATGCTCATTCCTTAAAACTTTATTAGTAAATTTGCTCTTTAACCCATGGGAACTAATGTAAAATTATTAAATTTTGAAATCTTATTTTAGGACATCCAACCCTATTTAGAATTTATTAAATTTAATAACCCAATTTAAAATTTGGATAATTCAACCATCTTTTAAAGGGATTTTCCCTTGTGACATTTTTAAGGGAAAAATTAAAATAAAAAAAAATAAAAATAGTTAATTTATTATTTAGAAAAACCTGAAAATACTAAAATACTTAATTAAATATATTTAATGGATAAAAATGCATATAAATTATAAATCATACAAATGTAAAGTGTCGAAATGATGTGTAGGGATTTGATCGAGAATCTTGTCTGTCACACTTAGTGATTAATAGAATTGATCCTACTTGTATATGTTGGGTAAGGCATAGGGAGACAAGTAGTGGGTTTGTTAAACATAGGGAAAGGTGTGCATCACCAGATTTTGTCACAAGTGCATTTAAGGCTAACTATCTTGATGATATGGCCAAGGTGTTAGAAGAGGTCCTTTGGGATTATCCTAAAATGTTAGAAACTTTGAAGGGTGACGTAGTGAAGCCATTGAGTGAGGAATGCATTGACTTTACCTTGTTGAGCGCTATGTTGATATTGTATAACTTAAAAGAAAAGAGTGGGCAAAATGATACGAGCTTCACAGAATTACTCCTTGTTTTTTGAATCTAATGCTACCAACCAAAAACGTGCTTCCAACCAAAACATATGACGCAAAGAAAATGCTATACTATGTCAGCCTTAGCTACGAGAAGATGATACATGTTTGCTCTAATGATTGTGCCTTATTCAAGAATGAATACAAATCACTAACTCATTATCCCATGTTCGAGGAGTCACGCTACCAACAGAATAAGAAGAGCCAAAATAAGACATTATGGTATTTCCCCATCATACCTAGATTTCAATGCCTATATAGCAATGCCGAAGATGCCAAAAATTTAAATTGGCATGCAAACAAAAGGATTGAGATGACATACTTCAACATCTTGCTAATTCTCTATAATGGAAGAAGTTTGATCTGAACCACCCCCAATTCACTAAAGATGATATGAACCTATACCTTGTCATATGGTATTCTATAGTCACATTTGATCCCCCATGCTCTATCAAGTCTTGCTGAGGTTGCATGTAATATCCCAATTTTTGATTAAAGGCTAATCATGATTATTGTGGATAATTATGGATTTAATTGGAATTATTATGTGTTTTATGGAAATATTAATTAATATGTCATAATTAATGGAAAAATTGGAAGAATGGAAGTATTGGCCATGAGTTGGTAATTAAGGGAGAAATAAATTACTAACTAAGAGAAAATGGGATGTGTGATTAAAATGGCTAATGGAGAGATTAAATAAGTTAATTGGTGACATGTTTTGTGTAAACCAATGGCATGTGGACATGTGGCAAAAGTGTGTATGGTGAGTGTTATGGAGAAAAGTCAAATGGGAGAGTATTTTAATTATTTTCTCTCTCTTCCTCTCCCTCATATTCACTGGTGGAGGCATGGAGGGAGTATTTCATCATTTCTTTCATCTCTTCTCGCCATCTCTCTCTCATTCTTGCTCTCTCTCTCTCTCGTCAGCCATGGAAGGTGAAAGGGAAGGAAGAAAAGTCTAAAAAGGTAAGGGAAAATGATCTCAAATGCTCAAACTCCATTCATTAAAGTTGATCCTTGAGTTAAGAGCTACATTTCTATGGTTATAGTTTGCCATTTGGTGTTGGTTGGAGACTTCAAGAAATTGTGGAGGTTGGAAAATTAAGAAGCTACTTTGAGAAAGTTGTTAAGGTGAGTTTAAGAACCTTTCTATATAAGTTTTGTGCCAAATGATTTAGCTTGGAAATTCTGGAAATTTGGCTTGAAATTTCAAAAATTAGGGTCTTGTGGTGTTTGAATTGTTGTTGTCATGGAATTAGTGCCTTGTTAAGTGTTTTGAATGAATGGTATTGGATTGAAGCTTAAAGGTGAAGTTTGGGAACTTTATGTTGGTTTTGTGCATTGGGCAAAAACAGGGCATGTAATTGGGTTGTGATTTTGTTCATTTTGAAGTCACCATTGTGTTCCTTGAGTGATTTTTTGTGGGAATAAGCTTGGTTATTGATTTTGGAGTCATTGAACACTTTGATAGAAAGTTGGAAATCTGTCTTGTTTGAGCTCTGTTTTGCACAGTCAGTTTGAATGAGCGTTTTGAATGACCAAATGATGTTGGAAAATTATGAAACTTTCCAGTCTTAAATTTCACATCCCAAGCTTCAAAATGGACATATATTTAGTGTCATTTCATTTAGCATTCTAGGAGATATGATTGTCCAAAGTTTGGGATGGAAACAGAACTCTGTTTCAAAGTAGTGTTTAGTTTTTGGTGATTCTGTATTTGTGTAGTGATTTCCAGTGATGAGCCATATTTTTCCTTGAAAGAGGACTTATATGCCTTTCATTTGACTTTAGAATCACCTCATTTCAATTTTTCTAAAATTAGTTATGAATTTTTGAAGTTGCCTTGGCTGTAGCAGAAAATCTTGGCTGCAGCGCAAGAGTTTCTGTGAACGTTCTGGCCGCAGCCAGAAAATTCTTGGCTGCAACCAGAAACTTTCTGTGCTGCTTCTGGCCGCAGCCAGAAAATTCTTGGCTACAGCCAGAAACTTTCTGTGCTGTTTCTGGCCACAGCCAGAGGTTTTTTTTGGCTGCAGCCAGCCCCTGTTTTCAGCACCTTGTGATTTTGAAAAGTGGTTTCCAACCCGATGTTTCCCAATCCTTTAGGGCTTTTATTAGAGCCAATTTTAACTACTTAAAGGACATAAATGATAACCAAATCTAAGTATTGTGAAGTCAATTGAGTATTGGAATAGAGAATAACTCTTCGTCCCTAATTATAATTATAGGATACGATATTTGCCCTCCTCAGGAGAGACCTGCAACAAAGCACACACGGAACGAACCAGGTAGTGAATTTTCTCTCATGTTGTGTATGATGTTTTGGTATGCATAACTTATCATTGAACTGTGAATTGCATGTACCATGATCCATTACATCATGAGCAGGTCAGCGTGAGCCGTGTAGGGATTGACGTTGGTCATTTCTAGGTCGGCCGTTGAACTGCCGTTGTAATCGACATGGAACTTTGTGAGTCCGACCCATGGGGCGGCGTTTGTTAATCCAGCCGTGGGCTATGAGTTTTGAATCTTTCCTGTATGGCTTGTGTGATGAAATGCTTTATATGAATCCTAACTGTGGTGAAATATATTGTGTGGATTGTGTTGTGCAATGCAGCGTGAGCAATTCAGCGTGAGCAATCATAAGGGATGACATGTGTCATACTAACCATTGCCGTTGTAACTGCCGTTGTAGTTGCTTTATGTGGATAATGATTTGATTTCATGCCTTATTATTGTACATACTATGATTGACTTGACACTACGGGGATTCCTTAGAATCTCACTCTCCCAAAAACCATGTTTTAGATAGGGCAGAAGGATCGAAGGGAAAGCGGGTGACGAAGAGCGGGTAGAGCTCATTAATAGGAGTCTATTTTGGAAAAAACTTGGTTATGATTTTGTAAATCATTTGGATATATTTTGTTGGGAATTACATGTATATATTGGATAGTAATTATGTAATCCCCTTGTATGGGAAACTACTTGGGCTTTGTGCCTTGTATAGACCCTGAATTAGTAATTGAACCCCGAGTGTGTCGGGAATTTGCATTATACTCTGATAATTGTGAATGAAATCAACCTGTACAGGTCATTTAGTATTGAAATGTGAATATGAGACCGTCACAAACAGGTTTTGTAAAAGTTTTTGTAAGCCATGATTTTGGGAAGTTTGATTTTATTTAAGTCCCAAAATCATCTAAGGTCTCTAATTCTACATCAATTACATGTTTATGAACTAAATCTCGGCCTTAAGCATGAAGGGGGTTACATTGCATACCCTTTGCGCCTTTACGGTAGGGATATTTGTTCTTTTTCACTCTCTCATTGTTTTTGCTTTGCTTATTTCATATAAATTAAAGAGGCAAAACCTATAGGTCAAAAGTTACATTATTATCAGTATAGGTCAGGAGTGCCATTAAGTCACAAAGCCAGGAATGTTTTGATCCATCCCAAATTTTATTGCTATACTCAATGTGGGAGGTTTTGTTCTATTATACACTGAAATTCAACTAGCTCAGAAACTCTACCTCATGCATATAATATATATAAATTTTAAACTTTTGGTTTTAATATATATATATATGTATGTATGTATATATGAATGATTGTAAATATATATACAAGTTTGTATACAATTTCATTTTGTACACTTGCATGTAGGGGGATATCAAAAGTAGAAGCCCCCATTATTTTTTTTTAAAAAAATTTTCCTCAAAACTTAACTGTTCTTAATTAAAAACTGTTATGTATGTCCATAATATATATGACAGTTGTTTAATTACCCGTTACCATTTTTGTCAAATACATAATGATTGCAATATAACACCCATTATGTATGTCTATACCATATATAACGATGGTTTATCTAAGACCATTATGTATTATATATGCAACTATTACTAAATATATAATGGTTGTTTAAGTAAAGCCATTAGTATAACTATAAACACATAAAGATTTGTGTGAAAGAACCGTGATGTAAGTTATTGAGTATATTACAGTTTGTTTATGTGAGATCGTTATGCATTATGCCAAAATTACTGTATATATAGCGGTTGTTTATGTAAACACGTTATTTATTATGTCAGCATTAGCATTATGTACATCATGGCTTCATCAAAACTTAATATATAACAGGTATTATATTAAAACCGTTATAATTAATATTGAATGCTTTATAGTTCGAAACTGATATTTATCCATGTCAAGCATATATAGTGCCTTCATATATGACGGTTCGAAACCATGTTGTATGATCAATAATAACTGTGATGAGAGGTCTTTTCTACAGTAGTGACAATAAATTTTCTCATGAAGCATTTTTTTTATAGAAAATTTCTCTATTTTTTAACTAAGTAATCGTATGCTTTTTTTTATTTTTTTAATTTGATATTTGTGGCGTATATGTTTGTTTCCCATAAAAATATTCTTGATTGACAAAAGTCAATCATAGAAAATATTTTAAAGCGGAAAATAAAATCATTCTTTACAATGATGCAATGAATCTGAGCATGTATTCAGGTAAATAAAAAAAAAGAATAAATGAATATTAATCTTATGTAAAGAGGCCCACTGGTGTATCATTTTATTTCTTTAATAAATTTGTCTTTAATATAAAAAAGAGAATAAAAGAATACAATGCCAATCGCCAAGTTCATGAACAGACTGAGAGTTTTGTTTCCTTTTCTATCCTTTGGTCAACGTTCATCCGTAGTGCATGCACTAATTTATTTTTCCCTTTCTTTCTTGTTTTAGATTTAAACGTCATTGCTTTAATATCAGTTGTGGTTTTCATTAAAGAGCATTAAATTATGAAGCAAACATGATATTCCATGTGAACCTCATTAAAAGAAAAAAAGAAATAATTTTTAACATGGAATAAAAAATGTTAAAGATCAATAAATATATTTGAGATAATTATTTTTTAAAAAAACAAATTTGATGCTTTCACTTTGACTTGATAAATATGTAATGAAGCTAAACTTAATGAAGACAAAAGGAAATTAATAAATACAGGAAATAGTGGGTAGTTAATATATTTTTTTTTAAAAAAAACAGCCCGTGTTCATTTTTCAGAGAGGATCCTATAATTAAAGGTAAAATTTGAAGTTGAGTAACGTATACGTTTCATCTTATTTTTCTCCCCCAAAACGTTTGAACTTCTAAATTTATATTAAGTTTCAATTTATTTTCTTAAATTATAAAACATGTTAGTTTCTGCAACTAAATGCTCATAAAGCATTTAATTAATGCTATTGTTATTAAAATCAGATCAGACTGATTGGTTTGACCATAAAATTGATGAATCGGTCATCTAACCGGTTCGGTCCAGCCAGTTTAACTGGTTCAATATTTATTTAGAATTTTCTGACTTCAAAAATTCCTATTTAATTCTATATATTTTTAAAAAATTATAAATTAAGATTCTATGAAAAGCTTGTGATGTTTACTTTCCAATGTAAAAAGAATCATTAAAAAATATTATCATTTGCTTTTGAGTTAATTCCTGTTTGACTTCGGTTTGACCTATTAATTTTTGACCCACTACCTAGACCGGTTCAATGGTCGTCTAGGTTTAGGAACCTTGATTAATACTATGTACAAGCTCATAAAGAATTTGGAATAATGTATTTTACATACTAATTACGTCATGCGAATGTTATTAGAATATATTAAGAGAATCTCACATCGTTTGTTTGTTGGATATTGAATTGAATATATATAAAGGATGATGTGTATATCAATTGACTCAAGTCATCATTTTGATAGAAAGACAACCAAATGTGACTCACATATTTCTGCTCCATTTGAGCGCCAAATTTGACAGTGTCTTTGTTGAACTACCATCCTCCATTAGGGCACAAGCAGCAGCTTCTTTAAGCTCTTTCATTATTCTTCTAATTTCTTCACCTTCATCATCACCCTCCATTATACACTTTATAACCCTATTAATCTCTTCCTTCTCCACTATCCCATTATTATTATTATTATCGTCGTCGTCGTCGTCACTAAGTCTTGGTCTTACTGCCACTTTTAGCCCATCAGCTAACATCGATGCATTAGTTCTTTGCTCAGCAAAAAGTGGCCACGCTATAATTGGCACTCCCTCTACGATGCTCTCTAGTATCGAGTTCCAACCACAGTGACTCAGAAACCCTCCTGTTGAACTATGACCTAGGACTTGAACTTGAGGGGCCCAAGAAGCCATGACCATACCTCGATCTTTAGTTCCATCTAGGAAGCCTAATGGTAAGAAATGAAGTGGGTCTTCGTCTTCATCATTTTATTGTCACTTAGATAACTAGCACTAGCTTTTTCACTTGGTGATTTCACGTTAACCCATAGAAATCTCTGGCCACTTAATTCTAACCCTAAAGCTAGCTCATTGATTTGGGCTTGGGATAGTCTGCCCCCACTCCCGAAGGAAACAAACAGAACAGAATTTGGTGGTTGTTTGTCTAGCCATCTTAAGCAAGCGTCCCACTCCGGTTCAGACCGTTTTGTTTCAGTGCTGGACCCGGTTTTTATTATGGGTACAATTGCATGCACAGAAGGGTATCTCTTACAACATTCTCCATTATTTCTAGCTGGTTCCTCGCCGTGTTGCCAGGCTCTTATTGCTCCTGCTTCCATTTCTTCAAAGCTATTCAATAAGATACCTGCAAGAGATATTAATTACTAATATCAAATCGAGGAAAGGAACAATTTTTTTGCGACCCATTCTCGAGTTTTATGATATTTAATGTTTCAGACTTGTTTTTTATTTTTGTCCTACCCCTCACCGGAGACATGTGTTTTCAACTAATGAAAATATTAAGAAATACTTCCTCCGGTCCTAATTATAAGACAAAGTTGACTTTTTTGGAGAAATTAAGGAAGACAATTAAATTAATTTAGAGTGTTTATGTTTTTAGTATCCTTAGATTATATATTAGTTTATTAATCAAATTAATTAGTTTGGAGAAAAAAATAAAAATAAAAGTACTCTAAAGTAATTTAATTGGCTTCCTTAATTTCTCCAAAAAAGTCAACTTTATCTTACAATTAGGACCGGAGGTACCAATATATACAAGTTGACGTGGGGAAGGAGTCTCTCTACTAACTTCCTTCTCCACTTAATGTCTCAATTATTGGATCGCGTTTTAATGGATGTAATTTAATGCTATATATTAAATAGTATTATAATATTAAAAATGATCAAAATCTATAATTAAATATCACCTATTAAAACATGATCCAATGGTTAAAATTCTAAGTGGAGTGGAAATGGAGAGGAAGTTAGTGGAGAGATCCCTTTCCCATGTGATAGCTGCTTTTCCTCTTAATTTGCGCACAAGAGATAATTAATTACAGCGTGATGCTGAGCTGTTTTGTATGTGTGTGTATGCAACTCTGATCCTATTTGTAAATCCAAGTTACTCCCTCTATCACAAAATATAATCTTTAAATTTGTAAAAAAGTGTGCCCCAAAATATAAATTTCATTTTAGGTTTGTTTAAGCATTTATTACGTTTTTTCCGACTTTGTCTATTGTTGACTATAGTTATTGCATGTATTCTCTTTTACTTACCATCTATACATATAAGGGCATAGTTGGAAAAATAATCCATATTTATTTTTTTAAAAATAATTTTAATTATTTTCTTGAGTAACGCAAATGAGTTATTTGAAGCTTATAATAAGAGAAGTAAAGAGTAACTAATTCTTACATTCCAAGGGAAGTTAGTTAACTCAATAAATATGGACTAAAAAATACACCAAGGAAAAATGACAATAAGATCCCAAATAATGGAAATAAGAACATTTAGTCCTCAACCAATTTTTTTTCTTGAAAATGAGTGGCAAACATTAATTCAAACAACTGTAAATTCAAGAATCTTTATTGCATACTATTATAAGATATTTAAGTTTTAAATGCAATTAATTCTCATACTGTAACTGAGACTCATGTTTGCAGCTGTTTGAATTCATACCCTCATTTTTTCTTAATTTTTTTTTGAAACCTAACTATCATTAATTAATTCATTATTTTGGGACTTAAATCTCAAACAGATCTTAGACACATGAATCACACAAAGAAAGAACAAGAAGATATGTTAAATTTACCTTCAGCAAGATGATATGATTGACAACGTTGAAGAAACTGCTTGTAAGCCAAACTTGATCGATCTTGCAGATTATCTGGGAGATCATTACTGAAGAGAAATATGAAGGCTGAATTGATTTTTCATACTGATAGGCTACATATTTATACAGAAATAATTGGACAAAATACTGTACAATCAAGGAAAATAAAACCGACAGAATACTGTATAATCAAAGAAAATTAGTGCCTATAATCGTGGATTTGATATCTTCATTTTTGGTGATTTCTACACTCCCCCTCAAGTTGGACTGTAGATATCAATCATGTTCAACTTGCCAATCAGATACTCAAATCTGTCCTTTGGCAATCCTTTAGTGAGGATGTCTGAAGTTTGTTCTTTAGAGGGTATGTACCTTAGATCAATGATACCCTCATCAACTTTTTCCCTTATAAAGTGTCTGTCTATCTCGACATGTTTAGTTCTATCATGTTGATTGTAGCCATGTTATCACAATAGACTTTGATCGGTAGATTTATGCATTCCTTTACATCTTCAAGAACGCGTTTTATCCATATGCCTTCACAAATCCCAAGTGACACAGCTCGATATTCAGCCTCAGCACTGCTTCTCACAACTACACTTTGCTTTTTACTTCTCCATGTGACCAAGTTACCCCATATATACGTACAGTATCCAGATGTGGATTTCCTATCATCTTGATCACCTGCCCAATCAGCATCTGTAAACAATTCTATAATTCGTTTATCAGTCTTTTTGAACAGTAAGCCACGTCCTGGAGAACCCTTCAAATAACGAAGGATCCGATACACTTCATTCAGATGCTTCTGTGTAGGATTATGAGAGTGCTGACTAACCATACTAACGGCAAATGCAATATTGGGTCTGGTATGGGACAAATATATCAATTTACCTACCATTCACTGGTAGTTTCCTATGTCCACGGCTTTGCCAAGGTCTGCTTCTTCATTTATTTTATCAACCCGAATAGGTGTGTTACTAGGTCTGCAGCCTGTCATCCTTGTTTCCTTCAAGAGATCCAGTATATACTTTCTTTGAGAAATATAAATACCACCTTTTGACCGAGCAACTTCCATCCCAAGAAAATACTTCATCCCTCCAAGATCTTTGACTTGGAATTCCCGTGTAAGTGCTCTCTTGATTTGATTAATCTCTACCTCATCATCTCCAGTAAGGATTATATCATCAACATATACTGCTAGAATAGCCATCTTGCCTTTATGATGTTTAAAGAACAAGGTATGATCACTCTGCCCCTGAGTATAACCATGTCTCTTCAGAACCCGGGTGAATCTGTCAAACCAAGCACGTGGAGATTGCTTTAGCCCATACAACGACCTCTTTAACTTGCAGACTTGGTTAGCCTTTTTTCCTGGGAACCCTGGAGGTAACTTCATATACACCTCTTCCTTGAGTTCTCTGTTGAGGAAAGCATTTTTCACATCGAGTTGGTGCAGATTCCAATCTAAATTCACTGCAACAGATAAGAGAATTCTGATGGTATTTAACTTGGCTACTTGAGCAAATATTTCAGTGTAATCTTCCCCATATACTTGCATGAAGCCTTTTGCAACCAATCTAGCTTTATATTTTTCAAGACTTTCATCTGCTTTATATTTAGGAGTGAATACCCATTTGCACCCAACAGGCTTCTTCCCTCGTGGTAGATCTACCACATCCCATGTCTTGTTATGTTTAAGAGCTTCCATTTCCTCCAAGACAGCTTGTCTCCATTCAGGTATAGCCATAGCTTCATCAATAGTATCTGGTATCCTGATTCTATCAAGATGAGATACAAATGCATTGTATTTAGATGAAAAGGCCTTATAAGAGACAAATTTCTCAATGGGATATCTAGTGGATGATTTGGGTTATCTGGGTTATTTTCGCATTGCAATGGTAAGATTAAGATCAGAACCTTCTGTTTCTCTTAGACCTGCCACTGGTACTGACTCCTGGTGAGTGCTAATAGCTTGTGGCTCATTACCTCTTTTGTGTCGTCGTATGTAGGTATTACCCCATATATTTGTTTCTCCCCCTGGATTTGGCACATTATTAGAGTTATCAAGGTTATCAGGATTATCAGGGATATCAAGGTTGTTATCAAGAGTATTAGAGGTATCAAGATTAGGTTCTGTGTGAGAGGTATCAGGATTAGGTTCTGTGTGGGTAGGTATATAAATTGTGATTGTTTGGTCATCCTTTAGCATTTTTTTTGTCTGAAATTCATCATCTCTCTCCCCCTGAATTGCAGGCAAGGCATAATAGGGTGTATTTTCAAGAAAGGTGACATCACAGGTGACAAATAAACGTTTGGAGACTGGATCATAACACTTGTATCCTTTTTGGGAATGAGAATAACCAAGGAAGATACACCGAAGGGCTTTAGGGTCAAGTTTGTTGGTGTGATGAAGGTGAACGTATGATGTGCAACCAAACACCCGAAGTGGTAGAGTGTTTTCGAGGTGTGGGAGGTTATAGTATCTGTGGAGGAGTTGAAGTGGCGTTTTGTAGGACAGTGGTCGGCTTGGCATTCGGTTAATGAGAAATGTAGCAGTAAGGACAGCATCATCCCAATGATATTTAGGAACATTACTGCTAAACATAATGGCTCTGGCAGTCTCAAGAATATGACGATTCTTTCATTCAGCAATACCATTCTGCTGAGGTATATAGGGACAAGTACTTTTGTGAACAATGCCATTTTCGGTCAAGAAGATAGACAGGACTTGATTGAAGTATTCAGTCCCGTTATTGTTGTGTAGGATCTAGATTTGGATTTAAAATTGGGTTTGGATCATATTGTAAAAGTTAAGGAATGTTTTATATACCTCTGTTATATCCTTCAACAAGTAACCCAACTGACACGTGTATGATCATCGATGAATGTGATAAACCATTTTGTTTTTGATCAGTTTGGAGTGCGGGATGGTCCCCATAAATCACTGTGAATTATGGAAAAAGGTTTTGATGCTTGGTATGGGATTTTTGGAAATGAAGTACGATGATGCTTAGCCTTTTCACATGAATCACAATGGAAATCAGAGGTGATTTTGTGAGGAACAAGGGATGGAAACGTTTGAGACATGTAATTTAAATTTGGATAAACTAAACGTTTGTGCCATAACTCCAAGTCACCAGTGCTAGAGATAGACACTTTATTGCAAGATTTACTCCAATGATTATCACTTTCATCAAGGTAATAGAGACCATCAAGTTCTTTTGCACTCCCAATCGTCGTCCCTGTCAGCAAATCTTGAAAAACACAGTGAGTAGCAAAGATGTTGACTTGACATCATTTATCATTAGCTAATTTGCTCACAGATAGTAAATTACACTTCAAATATGGAACATGTAATACGGAGTGAAGAATGAGTGTAGCTGAGATTTCGATGGAACCAATTCCAGTTACAACAGACTCAGAGTCATCAGCAATTCGCACGGTCATTCCTTTGGTAATAGGAGTATAGGATGAGAAAAGAGTCTTATTGTCAGTCATATGATCCGAGGCACCTGAGTCAACAATCCAACAATTCCCTGTACATAGTTCTTTTATCACAGCTAAGGCTTGAAAGAAATTACCTCTGTTGACTACTATGGTAGTAGGCTTTTTCGTAGTCTGTAGTGTGGCCAGCATTTCTTTGATTTTGTGCAGTTGGTCACTTTGTGATGATTTCTTGGAAGCTTCAGCCACATTACCTCTTCCTTTCCCATTTTTAGGCTTCCAGTCAGCAGGTTTACTACAAAGGTTCCAGCAAGTGTCCTTTGTGTGTCCCTGTTTCTTACAATGGTCACAAAGTGGACATCCTTTAGAATTTCTTTTTTGAGTGAATCGAATAGTAGAGATGTCATGAGAACCATATCGAGGCATAAAGGAAGAGACATATGAAATTATAGTCATAATGACAAAAAAATAATGACCGAGTAGTTCTTAAAATTTCAGAAATACCAATTTAGTCCTTCGAATAATAGAAATGACAGATTGGTCCTCTGAATTTCTAAAATGACAGAATGCTCCTTCGAATAATAGAAATGACAGATTGGTCGTCTTGATTTCCAAAATGACACAATGGTCCTTCTAATACTGAAAATGACAGATTGGTACTCCGAATTTCAAAAATACCTGGTTGATCTTTCGAATTTGGAGAATGACAGATTTATACTTGATCAATTAAATAAGTCTGCTTTCTCTGACTCCTAGTCTCTCACTTCCTTTTTCCTCTTTCTCTTTCTCGTTTCTGCTCCCACGTGAGCAAACTCAGTTTTTTTTAGTGAAGAAGAGAAATGAGCATGAAGCAGTGAACCCACGAGCAGAGAATCGCGGTAAGAAGAGACCTCCAACTGAGACCTTGTGTGCTAAGATCGGAGTGCTGGAGTCCGAGAGCATCGGCGAGTGTTTAGGCGGGTGATGAGATTCAAAGGCTGAGACGATCAGAGATCGATGCGTGGTGATTCACGGTGAGTAGTGATGATTCACGGTGAGTGGTGATGATTCACGGTGAATCAGAATTCTCTCTGTCTCTGTGAAATTTTCTCGGCCGCCGTGGAGGCTGAAGTGTTGTCGCTGCACCAATTGAGGTTGCAGTGAGAGAAGAGAAGTCGATAAAGAAGTCGACCGAGATGACGGAGAGAACACAAAAAATGAGGAACACGCAACGGACGTGGTCGGTGCTTGAAGAGAAAGCCAACAACTTGAGAACGGCTTTTGAGTTCGCCGGTGGAGTCGGCTTTGAATTCGCCGGTGGAGTTGGTGGTTAGATTGGCTCGGCAACCGTCTGCGACAAACGATAGATGTCATTGGGCAGAGGCAGTGATGACTACACTGATTGCTAGAACTAATGATCAAGATTATCAGTCAGAAACGGGCACAGGGACACTGGGATACGCGTCGAAAATGCCAGAGAGAAAGACACCGATTTTGGTTATGATATTGCAGAACACACAGGTGAGTGGGTTTGAGTCAGTCTCGATTATTTTCTTCTTCAATCTCTGATACCATGAAGAGAAATATGAAGACTGAATTGATTTTTCATACTGATAGGCTACATATTATACAGAAATGAATTGGACAAAATACTGTACAATCAAGGAAAATAAAACCGACAGAATATTGTATAATCAAAGAAAATTAGTGCCTATAATCGTGGATCTGATATCTTCATTTTCGGTGATTTCTACAATTACCACTCACAGGGACACAACCTGGGATCTTAATGGCTACTGTTAGATCTCTGAACTCACCTCTGCAAGAAACCATTTTCTGATTCAGCTTCTCAGAATAAAAACACAGAGAAAGCATCATAGGAGAACAAGGGAAGTAAAGATACGAAATGATATTAAGTTCCTTCGCTATTTCTAATGCTTCAATGGATAAAGGCTCAGCCACCAAAGCAGCCAAGCTCGAACTCGAGTCGAGGGACTTTAGGGCCTCACGAATGAGGGGCATGGACCGGGACACGGTGAGTTGAAGCTGGACTTCCAAGGGAAGATCCTTGGGTTGGTCACGGAGGTCAACTGGAGGAAGAAAGGTGCAGGTAATGGAAGAAGGAAGAGACTGAATAAGAGCCATGAAAGCACTAGGAGGTGATCCAAGAGTGGGGATGAAGCACGTGACGTGGAGGTGGCCATCGTTTTGGAGGAGGACGAGTTGTTTACAGAACTCGAGAATGGAGGCTTGGTGGCTATACGCCGGGACGGTGACGACAACAATCTTTGTTATGGCTTCCATGGTCGAAAGAAGAAGAAGAAGAAGTCAGAGAGCGAAGAATAATACTTAGGTTTTGTTTAATATATATAATTCAAAGCTATTTGTGGAAGAGTAATCCAAGTATGGAAGAATTATTTATGGAGGGACGTTAGTTTATATTCAAAATGGGAGATATTTCTGTGAACACAAAAGAGGAGACATGTAATTGGGCCACATGAAAAAAAAATTGTCAACTCTGAAATGTGTTTATTGAGTTATTCTTCTTTCAAAAGGAATTTAACTTTTTTTTTAGCTATTTTTTGCCAAATATCTCTAGGCATCAATCGTCAGTGTCACTATTAGGTAGAGCAAAGACTCGCTAAGGAATGGATGTTTGAACGCATACATTCAGCTTGTTAGAGAAGTAGCTAAATAAAGTTTTTCCCAGCAGCTTGGTGAATATATTAGCAACTTGCTCACATGCGGGGACAAACCGGACCTGAAGAACACCTGCATCAACCTTCTCCCTAACAAAATGGAGATACAACTCCACATGTTTTGCTTTTGAATGAAAAATTGGGTTTGCTGCCAAGGCAACGATGCCTGCATTTCACACCAAATCGTAAGGGTGTATAAAATTGAAATAGACATTTCCTTTAATAGTGCCATGAGCCATATAACTTCAATAGTGGCAACAGAAACGCTCCTATACTTTTCTTCAGTAATGCCTCTGGAGATCACTTATTGCTTGCAAGAAGCCCACAAAATCAGGTTTTGACCAAAATAAATACAATGTCCACTAATAGACCTTTAGTGCTCTTTGTCAGTTGCACAATCTACATCCGCAAATGATTGAATAATAAGTTGAGGAGACAATTTGAGAAATAGCCAAAAATGTTTTGTTCCCACCAGATATCATAGCACATACTGTTATGTCCCACATTAGCTGGAGAGGGGAACAAAAGATGCCTTATAAAGGTCTGGATACCTCCTCCTATTTACGCGTTTTAAAATCAAAATTTGGGACGTCTAAACTCTACTTCAAGAGTCCCAAATTCAAATTTGGGACGTCTAAGGGTTTTCCTATGTATATATAATTACGAAAGTGCCACCGCCTTCCTTTTTAACTACCCAATTTTAAAATTGAGACGTCCATTAAGATGGTTATATCATAATTCTGTAGTAGTGGTGAGACCAGTCTCTACAATAGATCTATACTTTTGCTCCACTAGGCCATTTTGCTTATATGTGTATGGGCATAAAAACTTATGCTTAATAACACATGCTTGTGAAAATGATGTAAAAGCTAAGAACTCTCCTCCATTTTCACTTTGAACCTGTTGAATTCGGGTAGAGAATTTATTTTCCACCAACAATTTGAACTCCTTAAACTTAGCAAGAGCATCTGATTTTTTGTGTAATAAGGATACCCAAGTAAATCTGCTGGAGCCATCAACAAATGAGATATAATACACAAAGTCATTGGTAGTAATAGGAGGTAGGCCCCACAAATCCATTATTATTAATTGAAATGGACATTGCTACGCAGTATGTGAAGGAGAAAGAGGAAGCTGGTGAGACTTGCCAAAATGACATGCTTTACCCGTATTTGATGCTTTTGTTCAAAATGTTACTCCATCCGGTCCTAAATATAGGACATAGCACTATAAAATATGTCCTATATTTAGGACCGGAGGGAGTAACATTTTGAACAAAAGCATCAAAAGAAATTGAAATAGTTTTCATGACATTTTTAACTGACTCCAGTGAAGGGTGGCTCAGCTGACTATGCCACAAAGATAAAGATTCAGAGGATGCAGTAAACACAACAGGCCAAGAGGATTTCGATGAACTCAGAACACCCCTAGTATGAGACAATGGTGCAACTAGCATAGGATACTTTCGATAGCGCTCAATACCATGCATCAACACTTGACTAGTCTACAAATCCTTAACTTCACTACCATCAGGAAAAGATTCTACAGAGACACTATTTTCTTTAGTGAACAAAGCAATTGGAAAAAGATTTTTCGTCATTTATGGCACACAAAGGACATGATTAACATCAAAGGTCATAGAGGAGAGACTTACCAGTAACAACTTGAACATTACCATGACTAGGTTGCACAGAAGTAGGAGCAAGACACTTAGAAGTGAGTAATATGTTGTGTGGCGCCTAAATCCAGGTACTAAGCTTGATCAACAATAGCATCAAGAATAGCCATAAAAGCTTGAGGCATGAAGAAGTACAAACTTTATTAGCACCAAGAGGAGGGACGGTAGCCTAAGTATTGGTTGATTTAGATAAGCCTGGGTTGGATAGAGTGGTCATAGCTAGCGAAGAAGGTTGAGCCACTGAGGATTCAGTCACTAAAGAGTGTGTGCCTTTTGTAGGATGTAATTCCGATAAAAACCATAAGAATTATATGTATCATAGTCACTAGCATCAGTATAATACACCTCCTCAGTGTGAGGATCAAAAGCATAATTAGTATCATAGCTAACATAGTCAACATAATGAGCCTGAGGTGCAGACCCAGAGGAGAAATTTAGATCAAACTTGAAATAGCAGTTTTCAGCAACATGACCAACTTTGTGATAGAGTTGGCAAGACGGACGATGAGAAGAGAAGCGACCTCTTCCTCTAAACAAGACACCACGACTACCTCTATAAAACAAAGGATAGCCCCCACGATTAGCCATATACTGGTTGTACATAGTTGGCCTAAATAGAGTGATTATTAGCTATGAAGGCTCGATGACAGGACTCAGAATCAAGCAACATTGTCGAGACGGTGTCCAATTGAGGACGAGGTCGAGAAGCGTTAATGATGGCTATCACAGACTCATATTCAGTGGTCAATATGTTCAAGATATGAGAGATATGCACTGATTACTTAACTTTTTCTCTAAGCATGGCCAAATGATCACAAATCAATTTCACATTTGCCAAATATTTATGCATAGAAAGTTCACCCTTACATTGATTAGATAATTGATTTTGATAGTGATGAATGTTAGTGCCCGATTTTTCGAAAACAGATGATTGAGTTTCTTCTAGATCTAAGCAGCGGTCTCCAAACACTACTACAAAATATGGATTTAGTAGCGCCATTCTTATGGCACTTCTTCAAATAAGTGCCGGAGGAAACTTCTTATTTTTATAGAAAAAAATACATGTGATTGCTATAGCGCTTAAGTAGGAAAGCGCATCAGTGCTTAATACATTGTATGGTGCTTGCCTGAGAAAGCGCCATACAAGGGGTTATTTTTTTAAAAATAAAAATTAATCATTTTACTACTATTAAAAAAACGTGTGGCAACTATGGAATAATAGAAATTCTTTAAGTGTCCATTACAAAAAACACTCGATTTCCGACGGAATTTTTCGTGGCAAATTTAGCCACGAAATTTCAGACGAAACTTTTTTCGTGGCAATTTTTGACAGAAAATTCCGTCGCAAAGTTTTTTGACGGAAATTTCCGTCTCAATTTACCACGGAAAATTCCATCGGAAATTAGGTCGGAAAAATTAAAAATTATTAATTTTTTAAAAAATAATATTTATAAAATTTAAATATTAATTATTAAATAATTATATTTAGATTTAATTATTAAAATTATATTATTATTTATTATTATATATGTTATTAATATTATATTTATAATTTTATATTAAAAATAATATTTATAATATTACATTATTATTTATTAAATAATTTTAATTAAAAATTAATTTAATTTATATATATAAATATTTTTTTCGTTTTTTATTAAAATTTTCATTATTTTAAATAATATTATATTTAATTAATAATTAATTATATGTATGTATGTTTATATATATATATATATGATAATATTATATATATATTAATATGTAATAATATAACATAAGTTCATTCCGGCGCAACTGGCAAAGACTCTGACTCGAAGGCGTCTGCACCCTGAAGTCGTGGGTTCGAACGGGAGGAGAGGCATTTGGAGGAATTATGAGGAGGGGACACTTGGCAGCCATAGGAGAGGGACACGTGGCGTTCTGAGGAGCAAGCGCGTGACATTTGTAAACTAAAAAAATTTTCAATTTTTTTCAAAATATAATTTTCAATTTTTTTTAAAAAAATTGCAACGGAAACAAATTCTGTCAGAAATTTACAATGGAATTGGATTCCGTCAGAATTTCCTAAGGAAAATTCCGTCAAAATTTGCGACAGAACATATTCCGTCAGAAATTTCTGACGGAATCGGTTTCCATCGGAATTTGTGACGAAACAGATTTCGTTTGAAATTCCGTCACAAATTTTTGATGGAATTGAAATTGCGTTGCAAATTTTTTTTGTGACGCTCTTATTACCGATGTAATTCATTCCGTAGGAAATTCCATTGGAAACGTGTTTCATCAAAAATTCCGTCCAAAATCCATCAGAAACGTTGATTCCGTCGCAAATTCCGTCAGAAATCAGGTGTTTTTTTGTAGTGATCAAAGCTTGATTACTATGATAAGATGCTTTCTTGAGAAAATTTGTCTATACTAAAAAAAAAATTAAATTTAAAAATTGGTTTAGAAGTTAACACGTAAAGATAAATCATCCCCA
Organism: Inga laurina; assembly: GCA_963855925.1. Taxonomy (NCBI): domain Eukaryota; kingdom Viridiplantae; phylum Streptophyta; class Magnoliopsida; order Fabales; family Fabaceae; genus Inga; species Inga laurina. Next base: position 23,756,569 of record OY979711.1, read on the forward strand.
TTAAAAATTTTTTTAATTTTGTTTTAATAAAAAACCTTAGACATCAGTGCTCAATTTGTTTGGCAATTGACTCCCCTCTATGATTTATAATCTCACAAAAATTAAGAATGCGTTTCTGTAAAATCCAATCCTCATTAATCCAATGTGCAGTTAAACACATATAGTTGTTTTGTTGTACATATGTCCAACAATCAGTGGTGAAGGACACACGGATTTTTGAAGTTTTGAAGTATTTTCTCAAGATATCTGCTTCTTCTCAATATATGTTGTAGCAATCTCTAGCGGCTGTCCACCTTGAAGGCATTTGAAATTTGGGTTGAAACTCTTGCAACAGTTCTGTAAAACCCTCCTTTTCCACAGTTCGAAAAGGCACCTCATCCTTTATGATGTACTTAGCAACAGCCTTTCTGCCTCGTTCTTGACTGAACAAGTGATGAGTCAATCTTTGATTTGTTGTAGCCGCAAACAAGCTCTGGCCCTTGCTTGATTTGTTAGGATTCCTTGGACAATTTTTGAAATGTCTCCATAATTGTTTAGTGCCATCTTGCGAAGGATGACTTGCATAAGTTAATCTACAATAGTTGCACTTGGACCTATGTTTTCCTTTGGTTTCTGCTAGTGGCAGCCTTGTAAAATGGATCCATATATCAGATGAGTCCTTCCTTTTTTTCCTAAGTCTTGTTTCTTCTGCTTTCCCCTCATCATTGATTTGACTCTCAACATTAGTGCTATCTTGTGTTATTCCTGCTGTTGTTAGTCCAGCCACAGGTTCATCATCCACATTTTCAAGTGCAATTGGTGGTTGTGCCATGCTATTTGACCTTCTCAAACAAATCAACAACTTGAAGATAAAAAATGACTATTGAAAATTTTGTCAAACAGAAAATTGAAATCTGAAATCTGAAAACAAAAAACAAAAAACTGAAAACTACCTAACTTGAATGACTTTAAAACATAATAGTCCCAGTGTGGCAAACTGAAAATTGAAAACTAGATATGCTTTTAATGGTCCTCAATGGAAATAAGAACATTATTTGTCATATAATCATCAACTCAATTACAAGTATGTATCAACTGAAACATGAGAGTCATCAAAGATTTCATAATCAATCCAAATGAACTATCAGAAATTCAGAACACATCACAGGATTTAGCCTAGAGTCCATCATGTAAGATCAACATAACATGGTTAACCCACACGATATTGATCCAACCAAAACATGGGAAGTTAAAACAATGTCTTTTCCCAAAAAAAAAACTGAAGATCGAAACACCACAGGACAAGAGATAGGAATTAGCTATAGCCTATATTACTCTAACTCTCTAAGTCTAACCCAAGTCCAGGAGCTACAGCCTACATGATAAGAGAGATTAATATATTCACAATGCTACTAAAGAAGATCAAAATAATGTCTTTATCTGTTGTATTGTGAATCTGTTAAAAATTAGAAGATCGAAAACAATGCTACCAAAGAAGATCGAAACAATGTCTTTATCTGTTGTATTGTGAATCTATTAAAAATCAGAAGATAAAAAACAATACTACCAGAGATTAATAGATTCACAATAAAATAGATTCACAATGCTACCAATGCATATCGAAAACATAATGCTCCAAAGACGATCGAAACACAAAAGATAAAAATCTGAAATCAAAAAGAGAGAGAGAAGTACAAATCCTACCGAAGAAGCAGATCGAAATGGGAGACTCATAACTCAAGACTTGAATGTTGAAGGCTGCTGAAGCAGAGGAATTCAGAAAGGGAGAGAAATAGGTGAGTTGCGAATTCCACCGTCGGGACTCCTCGGTCAGAAGAGCGACAACGGCAAAACCTTGATGAGCGACAACACTCCTCTCCTCTCCTCGGTCGGCAGCATGCCTTGACGAGCGACGATGGTGAGACCCTACTCACCCACCACCGTCGGCGTAGAGATTGACAAGCTGAGCAGCTGTCTGCCGATAATGACTGGCCGAGGACAGCAATCGGGGTTTGGGAGGAGTGGGGGACTGGCCGATGACTCGACGAGGTGAGGAGAGCGATATGACTGAGAGTGAGTAGTGAAGTGAGAGTGTTGTGTGAGTAGAGTCACGGACTCACGGGTTGAGATTTAAGAATAGACTACAATTTACATCATTAGACAATCAAATATTGGAAAAGAAAAAACTGCCCTAAAACTAACGGGGTATTAAACGGGTAACCCGTTGGTTCACCCGTTATCCGCCCGTTTTTCATAAATGGGTACGGCCAATTTTGGGGTGCTTTACTTAGCCCTAGACAGCACTTCATAAAGAAGTGTTGGCCATGCGCTTCATAAAGAAGTGTTGGCCAAGATGTAGCTTTGAATGGTGCCAAGGCTCAGCCTTGGCTGGTGCTTGTTATTAAAGCACAGTCCAAAGAATTAATTAATTAAAACAAGCACCGTTCAAGATAGGTGCCTTGAATTATTATCAACGCACCACAGTGCCTTGAATTAATGGGTGCCTTAGACAGGTCCAAGGCCCCTTTTAATATTTATAAGGCGTTGTGTTTTGATATTTTAAGGTGTTTTAGACGGTGCTTGAAAACTAATAGCCGTTTAAGACTCAGTTTTAGACAGCATTTGTTAATCAAGCACCGTCTAAGACTTATTTTTTTGAAAAAAAAATTGGCCATCTTTGTTTTAAATTGAGAAAGTTTTGCACTTTGAAAAAAATATGTCATAGCTTCTGTTTTTTTTTTAAAAAAAAATTGGCTATCATTTTTTTTAAATTGAGAAGCTATAGAGTTTTGACAAAAAGCGTCGCAGCTTCTCTCATCTTGTAATTTAAATTCCATAACCCGCCGTTTTCGTTTTCATTTTTATCTTCCCGCTTTCTCTTTAACTCCCTTATTTCCCAGAATTCAGTTGCTATAGGAAGCTTCATCTCCCTTGTGGTTTTTTTTCTTGTCTCGGCCTCTTTCAGAAGCTCCTTAGCGTATAAGTGTTTTTTTTCAACATTTGGTTCACGTTTTCTTTTAGTTAAAATCTATTATAAATATTATATGTGTGCTCATATTTTTTTTTTCAAGTATTTATTTCAAGTATCAACTCTATTTTCTTAAACTTCTTATATATTGTAAGTTTTTAAATTTTTGATTTTACAAATATAATAATACTTAGTTTAATCCTCTATAGAAGTAACGTGTATGGGTCAAGTTTAAGCAACTTAAATGCTGGAGTTCTTTTACGCTTGATACATGATGGCAAAATATTGCAAAAGATACATGCTATGTTGTTTCATTTTACTGTGGATTGTATTGTAACACTACAAAAAAATATTGAATTTCTGACGGAATTTGCCATGGAATCAACTTTTATGACAGACCGCATTTTCGACGGAATTTTCAACGGAATCTGTTCCGTCGCTACTAGGTGCGTGACAAAAAAAATTGAAACTTTGTCAAAAATTATGACGGAATTTCCATTGTAAATTCTGACAGAAAGGAATTCCATCAGAAATTTGCAATGGAATTCCTTTCCATCGTAATTTTTTTAAAATTTCCAAATGCCACATGTTTTCTCCTCAATACGCCATGTATCCCTTTCCCCTGGCCGCCACATGTCCTTCTCCCCTAGCCACCATGTGTCCCTCTTCTCTGGTTGCCTCATGTCTCCTCCTCATGCTGCCACGTGTTCACATCTCATAATTATCCCTGAAAATGCCTCTCGTCCCGTTCGAACCCGTGACCTCAAGCTACCAATGCCTTCGCGTGCGAATCTTCATTAGTTGCCCCAAAATGAACTTGTGTCATATTATTATATATATAATGTTATCATATATACACACACATATAATTAATTATTAATTAAATATAATATTATTAAAAATAATAAAAAATTTAATAAAAAGGTAAAAAAGTATTTATATATTTAATTAAATAATTTTTTATTTAAAATTACTTCATAAATAATAATTTAATATTATAAATATTATTTGTAATATAAAGTTATAAATATAATATTAATAACATATATATTATTTTTAAATAAATAAAATAAAAAATCATATAATAATAATATAATTTTAATAATTAAGGTTAAATAGAATTATGTAATAATTAATATTTTAATTTTATAAATATTATTTTTTAAAAAAATTTAATTTTTCCGTCGGATAATTTCCGTGGCAATTTGGCATGGAATTTCCGTCGGAATTTCTGACCGGAATTTGGCATAGGAAATTTCATCAGAATTTGCTATAGAAAAAATTCCATCAGAAATTCCGTGGCTAGATTTGTGACAAAAAATTCCTTTGGAAATTCCGTCGGAATTTGCCACGGAAAAATTTCCATGGCAAATTCCTTGGAAAATCGAGTGTTTTTTTGTAGTGTAAATTGCTATGGATTGTGGATTTTGGATTGCAAATGGAGGTTTTCATCAGGAAAAAAAATAATTATGAAAAATTAATTTTTTTAAAAAGTAAAAGACTTCCTACAGCGCTTCTCTAGGAAAGTGCCGTAAGAAGTCATAAAATTATTATTTTGTAAATAAAAGACTTCCTAAGGCACTTCTCCAGGAAAGCGCCGTAGGAAGTTATATTTTTTTTTGAAAAAATAATAATCAAGCTATGGCGCTTCTATATATTCAAGAAGTGTCATAGTTTGTTTTAACGGCGCTGGAAGCTATGGCGCTTCCCAAGCGTCATAGTATTCTTTAAATTAAGAATCATAGCTTGTGTTTTTTTTAGTAGTAAAGCCAACAAGATCTGGTAGAATAGCCGGAGTAATAAAAGCTAGTAGCTAGGAAGCAAGCGCATAATCGATTGATTCATGGTCTTCAAGGGCTGGATGGACAACCTCTTGACCATCACAGTCATGAACAACAGCCGGAGGAAAGACGACAGTGCCATAGAGAAAAGCTGGAGCTTGTGTTGTTTAACCATGAGCATCACTTGCTGCTTCCATGGTAGAAATTTCTCGTCATTCAGCTTGAGCATGATCTTTTTCTTAGAGAATCCATAATTTAATAGAGATGTTGTCGCAACTGAAATTGTGCTTAGTGACATCGTTATACAAAATGATCAATCCAAAAAGATAATTGGAGATCATCTTGTAAGTGATGCCTGGACAGTTGATTTCAAATAATGGTGATCAAAGGCGACAAAGGTTTACCCAACTTTGATACCATAATAGAAACCAGAGAAAAGAAGCTTAATATTGAGCTTTAAGGCTTAACCATTTCATTATCTATTGCGCACATATATAGATCAATAGGTCTTGAGTGACACATGTATAAACTTTTTCGGTTACACTTCAACAAATTATCGAGATGTACTCAACAAACTTACTAACTTTCCTATCTTACTTTAATCGAGTATGTATGCTATACTCTAATATCTATCTCCCTCTCTCTTACCTCAATTCCTATCTCCCTCGCTCTTCTCATATGATCACCTCTATAGGCTTAGCAAATGGCTCTGGACACCGCAAGACAACTCTCTTCGATTCAGACGTTTGATTAAATTTTGCCCAAAAATAAGAGGAGTGAGAGGTAAGGATCAAAAGAGATAAAGGAATGAAATGAAATGATGGGAACTAATGTAAAATTATTAAATTTTGAAATCTTATTTTAGGACATCCAACCCTATTTAGAATTTATTAAATTTAATAACCCAATTTAAAATTTGGATAATTCAGCCATCTTTTAAAGGGATTTTCCCTTGTGACATTTTTAAGGGAAAAATTAAAATAATAAAAAAAAATAAAAATAGTTAATTTATTATTTAGAAAAACTTGAAAATACTAAAATACTTAATTAAATATATTTAATGGATAAAAATCCATATAAATTATAAATCATACAAATGTAAAGTGTCGAAATGATGTGGAGGGATTTGATCGAGAAACTTGTCTGTCACACTTAGTGATTAATAGAATTGATCCTACTTATATATGTTGGGTAAGGCATAGGGAGACAAGCAGTGGGGTTGTTGAACATAGGGACAGGTGTGTATCACCAGATTTTGTCACAAGTGCATTTAAGGCTGACTATCTTGATAATATGGCCAAGGTGTTAGAAGAGGTCCTCTGGCATTGTCCTAAAATGTTAGAAACTTTGAAGGGTGACATAGTGAAGCCATTGAGTGAGGAATGCATTGACTTTACCTTATTGAGCGCTAAGTTGATATTGTATAACTTGAAGAAAAAGAGTGGGCAAATTGATATGAGCTTCACAAAATTACTCGTTTTTGAATCTAATGCAACCAAAAATGTGATTCCATCCAAAACATATGATGCAAAGAAAATGCTATGCTATGTTAGCCTTAGCTATGGGAAGATACAAGCTTGCTCTAGTGATTGTGCCTTATTTAAGAATGAACACAAATCACTAACTCACTATCCCATGTGTGAGGAATGTTGCTACCAACGGAACAAGAAGAGCCAAAATAAGATATTATGGTATTTTCCCATTATTACTAGATTTCAATGCCTACATAGCAATACTGAAGATGCCAAAAATTTAAAGTGGCATGCAAATGAAAGGATTGAGATGGAAAACTTCGACATCCTGCTAATTCTCTATAATGGAAGAAGTTTGATCTGAACCACCCCCAATTCGCTGAAGATGATATGAACCTATACCTTGTCATATGGCATTCTATAGTCGCATTTGATCCCCATGCTCTATCAAGTCTTGCCGAGGCTTGCCTACCCTTTGTACCTTTAAGGTAGGGATATTTGTTCCTTTTCACTCTCATTGTTTTTTGCTTTGCTTACTTCATATAAATTAAAGAGGCAGAACCTATAGGTCAAAAGTTACATTATTATTGGTATAGTTCAAGAGTGCCATTAAGCCGTAAAGTCAGAAATGTCTTGACCCATCCCAAATTTCATGGCTATACTCAATGTAGGAGGTTCTATTCTATTATACAATGAAATTCAACTAGGTCAGAAACTTTACCTCATGCATATAATATATATAAATTTTAAACTTTTGGTTTTAATATATGTATACATGAATGATTGTAAATATATATACAAGTTTGTAATCAATTTTCGTTTTGTACAATTGCATGTAGGGGGATATCAAAAATAGAAGCCCCCATTAATTTTTTAGAAAAATTAGCTTCAAAACTTAACGGTTCTTAATTTAAAACTATTATGTATGTCCATAATATATATGATAGTTGTTTAATTAAACTTGTTATCATTTCTGTCAAGTACATAATGATTATTGCAATATAACACCCATTCTATACTATATATAACGATTGTTTGTGTAAGACCATTATGTATTATATATGCAACTATTACTAAATTTATAATGGTTGTTTAAGTAAAGCCGTTAGCAAAACTATGAATACATAATGATTTTTGTGAAAGAACCGTGATGTAACTTACTAAATATATTGCAGTTGTTTATGTGAGACTGTTATGCATTATGCCAGAATTAGTGTATATATAGCGGCTGTTCATGTAAACCCGTTATTTATTATGTCAGCATTACATACATCATGGCTTCATCAAGACTTAATACAACAAGTGCTATATTAAAACCTTTATAATTAATATTGAATGCTTCATAGTTCGAAACTGATATTTATCTGTGCCAAGCATAAATAGTGCCTTCATATATAACGGTTCGGAACCGTGATATATGATCAATAATAACTGTGATGAGAGGTCTATTCTACAGTAGTGACAATAAATTTTGCCATGAAGGATTTTTTTAAAGAAAATTTCCCTATTTTTTAACTAAGTAAATGTATACTTTTTTTTATTTGATATCTGTGGCTTATATGTTTGTTTCCCATAAAAATATTCTTGATTGACAAAAGTCAATCATAGAAAATATGTTAAAGCGGAAAATAAAATCATGCTTTACAATGATGCAATGAATCTGGGCATGTATTCAGGTAAATTAAAAAAAAGAATAAAAGAATATTAATCTTATGTAAAGAGGCCCACTGGTGTATCATTTTATTTCTTTAATAAATTTGTCTTTAATATAAAAAAGAGAATAAAAGAATATAATGCCACTTGCCAAGTTCATGAACAGACTGAGAATTTTGTTTCCTTTTCTATCTGGTCAACGTTCATCCGTAGTGCATGTACTAATTAATTTTTCACTTTCTTTCTTGTTTTAGATTCATACGTCATTGCTTTAATATCAGTTGTGGTTTTCATTAAAGAGCATTAAATTATGAAACAAACATGATATTCCATGTGAACCTTATTAAAAGAAAAAAAGAAATAATCTTTCACATGGAATAAAAAATGTTAAAGATCAATAAATATATTTGAGATTTATTTTTTAAAAAACAAATTTGATACTTTCACTTTGACTTGATAAATATGTAATGATGCTAAACTTAATGAAGACAAAAGGAAATTAATAAATACAGGAAACAATGGGTAGTTATTACATTAAAAAAGAAAAACAGCCCGTGTTCATTTTTCATAGAGAGGATCATATAATTAAAGGTGAAATTTGAAGTTGAGTAACGTATACGTTTCTTCTTCTTTTTCTCCCCAAAAACGTTTGATCTTCTAAATTTATATTAAGTTTTAATTTATTTTCTTAAATTTATAAAACATGTTAGTTTCTACAACTAAAAGCTCATAAAGCATTTAATTAATACTATTGTTATTAAAACCAAATCAGACTGATCGGTTTAACCATAAAATTGATGAATCGGTCACCTAACCAGTTTGGTTGAGCCAGTGTAACTGGTTCAATGTCTATTTAGAATTTTTTGACTTCAAAAATTCATATTTAATTATATATATTTTTAAAAATTATAAATTAAGACTTTATGGAAAGCTTGTAATGTCTACTTTCTAATGTAAAAATTAAAAAGAATCATTCAAAAATATTATCATTTGTCTCTGGGTTAGTTCTTGTTTAACTTTGGTCTGACCTACTGACATTTGACTCACTATCCAAACCGGTTCAATGGTCAGTCTGGGTTTAAAAACCTTGATTTATACTACGTACAAGCTCATAAAGAATTTGGAATAATGTAGTTTACATATTAATTAAATACATGCTCTTGTAATTAATACTTATCTAAATTTTAATATTTAATATAATTATTTTTATATTATAATATTTAAGCATGCTTTTGTCAATATTTAATTGCTGACTCTCATTAATTGTCAACACTCGTTTCCATTTCGATAATCTAAGAGTAATAAAGACGGAATTCAATGAGCATATAGAAAAGTACAATTATACTGATAAAAATATTCGTTTACAATTCTGATATCGTTCATTGACGAAAACAGAAAATACAGCGGAAGTTTTAATATTTACTAATTTCACCAAAAATCACAAAATAAACTAATTATGACCACAATCTTGTCCTCACCTCGAGACCCGTGCCGCTCACTTTCCGGCATCTATGTAACCCCATCACCATAATTACATCCGGATTACAAAATTTAAGTGAAATAGAGACCACTAAAATGAAATCAACAATTTATAATTTCCCCCAACGCGGGATGGGGTATTTTAAAAATCATTTCAAAGTGTAATTAATCTTGGTCTCACATTTACGTGCGGATATAATTACTTGAGACATCAAATCACATAATAAATATCAGAGTGCGGAAACTAAAATCCCGGCAAACCCCGGGTTACTTACATATATAACATGGGTTTAAAGGTTCCCAAAATGGGGATTACATGTCCAAAATATTCATTTACATCTCATATACACTTAGTAATCCCAAAACCAAAATAAAGATAACCAACTACCACTAAGTCTCAGAGTAATCCTAACTACTCCTGGTTGTCTGCTTCCCTTTCGAACCACTCACCTTGTCTGAAATGGTTAGTCATTTGGAAAGAGTGAGATTCTAAAGAATCCCAGTAGTAGCAAAGTATTCATACCACACGTAATCACATAGCATGTAAACAAATCATCTCATAACAGCAGCAACCCACATAATCACATATATCACACCCTAACCTCATCCTCTTTTACCACCGGGAAGACACACAGCCCTTACCCGAACTGTTGTTAGCGACTCAGGGACTATTGGTATAGCGGTGCTTTCACAATTTCAGATATCTTGCAGTATACAAAATCATCACATCACAATGATATAGCACACATACAATGTATCACATAAGGTATAAAGAAAAAGTCACTACCTGTATCTTTCCTGACTGGCTCCGGTACCGTAGTTTCACAAGGGCGACAGATATCGAATCCTATACCAAATTAGGGACAATCGATCAATCTCTTTTCCAAGTTCTTAATTTCATAATACACTTAGTTGGTTATCATTTAGGACTCTTTAGGTGACTACTAGAGGCCTAAACATATGCCTAAATGGTTGGAAGACACTACCCCAAAGACCCCTTTTTCGAAGGCACAACACTGATTTCTGACCACCTCACTAGAGTGAATATGACCCCACTCGAGTTATGAGAGACTTGTGCTTGGGTGAGGACAACTCTCACCCGCGAGTGCTTGACAGAGAGCAACCTTCATGGCCAGGAAGTGCTCACATCACTCGAGCACCAAGCTCTGCACTCGGGTGATGACCCAAATTATGCTTGAGTCCCCAAAAGTGCTACACCACGAGTGACAACCCGAAAGCACATGCAACCATTAGAGGGACAAGCTCACTCGAGCATACCCTCAGTGCTCGGGTGAGATGGCCGTGCTTGCAAGTATCAGAGCACACTCTTGGCATCAACCAGCGAGTGAGGACCTGAGAGCAACCTCAACACTGGACTCACACTATCACTCGAGCAAACCCAAGCTTGATCAAGCATGATCTTCCCTCACTCGAGAACAAAGAGGTGCACTCGAGTCTCATTCAAAGAATCCAATCAAAACTCAACGCATAAAAAGGGAAAATGCACACAGCACTCGAGCATGATCTTCCTCTGCTCGAGTGTTGCGCATCAGAGACCAGAAATGCAGAAAATATCAGAAAATATCAGATGGTCAAATTCATACCCAATGATTCCCAAACTCTACCAAAAGCTCATACATACTTAGCACTAATTAGGGAACACATTGGGCACTTCAAAAACACTCTCAAAACCCATTTGACCACAATCATACTCCTAGGTTTCTATAACACAACACATATCCAATTTCCCTTAACACATTTTCAACATTCCAAACTAAATTCAATACTCAAATATCTTCACAATAGATCATTTCCAATCATCAAATACAATGAAATCCATATGTTAAACCTTTGGCATAATTAGGGCAATTTTCCAGATTTTTCTAAACTTATCCAAAAATCACAAACAATATATCCAAATGCACTAAATGCCTACCTCTTTACTTTGTCAACTTCAGAATCTTGATTCTCCCACTTTCAAATTCACCAACTCACAAATCAACACCTCTCAAGATTCTACAATCACCACAATAGAGCTCTCAATGAGACACACAACATTAGAGAAGAGGATTTGAGTAAAGGAGGATCATTACTTACCCAACATCAAAGCTTTATCATTCTCTTTCTTGCTTGATTCAGCGAAAATGGAGAGAGAGAGAGAAGAGAGAGAAAATGTGAGATATGGAGGAGATGATGATGATGATGTCCTTTAGTCCATACTCCCTCCCTTAACCGAACAAGAGAGAAAAGAGAGAGAAAGGTGATATTTTGTCCTCTAGTGCCTCATCCAATGGCTCCCCACATGCCACTTGTCTCCATCTACTCGCTCCCTCAAAGTGCTCATATAAGCTTAATACACCGGATTCCAACCCATAGCCAAGGAATCTCAACCCTTGATCTTAAATACCACTCACATGTATACCAAAATCACATTACATAAATTCTAAAAGTGATTAATTACACTAATTACAATAATTATCGAAGTCATTAGCCCCTAATCACAAATCGATATATTACAGTCTACATCTTTTCCCTTAGACCCATTAGTACCCGTTGAGGTGTTTATTAAAAATAGGATGAGATTTTGGAGAACCCCAGTAGAAACATGCTATCGTTCATAGAAAATGCAAAAAGTAAATATGATATATGCCATGTATGCAATAATTAATGAACATTATAAACATATCATCTGTATGTATACATGAGTAGGGACCAGCTCCACTATTCTACACCGGTTGGATTCTCACCAACTCCAGTGTAAGTGCCTCTGACACTTTTGCCCCTTTCTGGGAAAATCATGTTGATTAATAAAGCGCATTTACAAATATTGGCATCCACACAATCATATAACTATGACATAATGTATGAAGGATAATGTCCCTACCTCAACACTTTATAATCCTCTGTTTAATAGTGTCTCGTAAAACGTGTCGTTCCGGCTCTCGAATCGGTCCTAAAATAATAAATATACAAGAAATGGGTCATAACCTATCCAAGTATTATTTTAGACTCTTCCATAGTGTTTCTTGTGGTAATATTAGTCTATGGTGAAAATTACTAAAATGCCCCTGGGACCCTGGCTCGATGGCATGTTTTTCTAAAATTTTGATCAAAGCTATTTTGACTTATTTTCGCCCAAGGAATCCATTTCCAGGCTCAAAATCACCAAATTCACTGTCAAATTACGAAAATACACTTGACAACCCCTATTTAGGGATTTTAGTGGCGTTTTCGTAATTATGCTTTTTCAGCCTCTAGCGAAAAAGTGCCCAACTATAACCCCAAATATTTTTGCCCACTGAGTCCAATGGAACCATTTATTTCATGAAAATCCAACTCCTAGTACCAGTTCTGGTCTGGCCGAAATATTGAAGGGAAAATAGAAAAATTGAGTTTTGTGTTTTTGCTTCCAAAACTTGTACTTTTCCACTTCTAATCCTTAGTTAACTCATTTAAACACTTCATAATCATGATTTAAAGGATTTTGGGCAGCATAACCCCTTAGGGTTATGGCTTTTCTAATTTTACAACTCAACCCAAAAATCACAAAACTAAAAAATAATCACCAACAACAACTTCAATACACTAAGAAGTTGAGATTTTAGAGATTACCTCTTGATCTTTGATGTTTTTTATTTATAAAAATAAAAAATAAATAAATTATATATGTTTGTAGCGGTTTTTCCATGTAAACCGCTATAAATATTAACAACATTTTATTGGTAGCGGTTATATATTGTAAAACCGCTACAATTAATGTCAAATTTTTTTTAGGTTTAGTAATATAAATAATATTGTTGCAATTAATTCATAAATTCAACAAACGCGGTCTAAGAATATAAATATAATTATGGTAAACATAATAAGAATTTAAGTTCTGAAATACAAAATTATATATATTTATTTACAAATGTTTCAACAACATATAAAAAAAGAGATGTCCTAAACTAAGTAGCTGGGGGCTGTTCATCTGGTAAGGGAGAGCAAAGAGCTCGCAACCCACCCGCGGCCCGCAGATTTTTGCCCTTTTAAACCCACCCAGATTATGCCCCATAACGGGTACAGGTTACCCGTACCTGTATATGTTAAACGGACGGGTAATGGGTACAACAACGGGCACCCGTAGCCCGCCCATACCCGTATGCAGTATATATATATTTGTTGCTTTCATTCCAGGCATCGAGGCTCTAGCTTATCCGAAGTCGAACAAGCCTAAATCCCTAATTGCATAATTCCCTATTCTTCATTCTTCATTACCGTCTACCGACTTGCTCGCAAGACTGTGAGAGAGAGTGCTTCATCGTTCGGTCCTTCCTTCATCACGGCGGTGAAGAGGTGGTTGCCACTTGCCACCAGCCCACCACCCCTAATCCTTCACCATAGCTCTCACCAGTCGCCCCTCGCTGTGACCTGTGAGAGTCCGTCTCCCCTCAATCTAGATTCAACTAGTCGGATCAGCTCTCCTCGCATCGCAGACGCCGTTGCAGACCTTTATTGAATGTTGCTGGCTTTCTTTACTCTCCTCTCCTTCGTTGCTACTTTATATGATTGTTCTCTCTATAACTCGACCTAAAATCACTGAAGTGGCTTCGTCTTCATCTTCGTCTTTGGCTTCGTCTTGCAAGCTCCTGTTGATCCACTTCGCAGTTTGCCAGCTAGGTACATCATTTTCCATCTTCAGTAGCAACACCTATGAATTTCTGTTTCTTTAATTCTTTTGGCCAATGGGATTATGGGAATGCATTTTACTATAGTAAATGAATTTAATTAGATGTTGAGCTTCTAGTGGGTGGATTTTGTAACATTTATGTTTCATGATTATGTTATGTTTCGTATGGTTTTTGGATTATGATTCAGAATGTTTGAAGTTTTTTCTTTACATTATGTTTCTTTTGGGTTTTGGCTGGAATATATCATGTGCGAAGTTTCTGCTTTACATTATGTTTGAAGTTTCCTCTTTGTGCGTCACTTTATAGACTCTGCTCACTGTGTCAGTCTTTGTTTGCAAAAAGTTCATTGTTTTGCTGTTTCATACTCGTGATCCTTATTATGCAGGTTCTGCCAAAGAAATTTCTCTCTCTTTTTCTTACTTCCAGACAAAAATCTATTTAGTTCTCATTAGGAAAAGAGTTTCGAGTGCAAACTCTGGTATCATTCACAGTTACTTTGGATTTTTTTCAATTAACTGATTTGTGCATGATTCTTGCTAACTTTTTCAGTAAATGTTGAATATGCCTAAATGCTTATAGTTGATGAATCTGAAATCTGAATATGCTTAAATGCTTAGATGCTTAAATTTGATGAATCTTCAAAGTGAAAATTGTTGATTGGTTTGACAATGCTAAAAGGAAAATTGCATGGCACAAGAGCAAGCTAAACTATTGTAAGGGAGACTGGAGTCACAACAGGTCAGCAAATTGCTCATAATGCTGAGAATCAAGCTAATAATGAGGGACATTGGAAGCATCTAACATCTGGAAGCATTTTACAAGGCTGCCACTAGCACAAATAGAAGGAAAACATAAAGCAAAGTGCAACTATTATGGAGCTTTGTATGCAAGTCATCCTTCAAATGATAGCACTAAACAATTATGGCGGCATTTAGACAAGTGTGGAAGCAATCCTAACAAAGCTGGCAAGGGCCAAAGTTTATTAGTGACTACGGAAAATCAAACATTAACTCATCACTTGTTCAGTCAAAAGCGTGGTAGAAAGGCGGTTGCTAAGTATATCATAAAAGATGAGGTACCTTTCCGAACTATGGAGAATAAGGGTTTACAGAACTTTTACAAGAGTTTCAACCCAAGTTTCAAATGCCATCAAGATGGATGGTTGCTAGAGATTGCTATAATATATATCAAGAACAAGTAGATATCTTGAGAAAATATTTCAAGACTTCTAAAGTCCGTGTGTCCTTAACCACTGATTGTTGGACATCTATACAGAACAACAACTACATGTGTTTGACTGCTCATTGGATTGATGAGGAGTGGACTTTACAGAAACGCATTCTAAATTTTTGTGAGATTACAGATCATAGAGGGGAGTCAATTGCAAAGCAAATTGAGGATTGTTTGTTTCAGTGGGGCATTGACAAAGTGTTTACAATCACAGTTGACAATGCTTCTTCCAATGATTCTGCAATTACAACCTTGAAAAAGCGTTTTAGGAGTTGGGATGGTTTGGTATGTGATGGAGAGTTTATGCAAATGCGGTGTAATGCTCACATAT
The DNA here is from genome assembly GCA_963855925.1 of Inga laurina. Classification (NCBI taxonomy): domain Eukaryota; kingdom Viridiplantae; phylum Streptophyta; class Magnoliopsida; order Fabales; family Fabaceae; genus Inga; species Inga laurina. Next base: position 23,772,132 of record OY979711.1, read on the forward strand.
TAAACTGGGTTGTTTCTGAAGGCTTGAAAGAAATGAACAAGTCCATTGACCTTATCCAACATGCAATCAAATTTGTTAAATCTTCTCCATCAAGGAAGCGTAAATTCATAATATTGGCTGAAAGAAAGCGAGTCGAATCAAAAAGTCTACTTACCTTAGATTGTCCAACAAGGTAATTTATTTATAATTAGTTTGATGTTTTGATATGATGATACCATGATGTATTGATGTTTAATCTTGTTTACATTTCCACTATGATGTCATTAGGTGGAACTCGACATACCTTATGCTTGATAGTGCTATTAAGTTCATCAAAGTCTTTACTTGGATGGAAAAGGAGGATGAAGATTACAAAGAATACTTCAAGAAGAAAATTAGATTACAGTCAAGTCGAGATACTTATACCTTGATTGATTATCGTGAAGGTGTTGATGATACTATAAGAAGGAGTGCAGAGCCTATAATTTTACCTCCTACTGAATATGATTGGAGCATTGCGAAGGAGTTTCTTGCCTTCTTAAAGTTGTTTTACAACATGACATTGAAATTTTCTGGATCAAACATGTTACAAGTAACACTTGTTTTCACCACATAGTTGCAATTTAGACACAGCTTAATTCAAGTGCAAGCAGCTCTTATTCTCTCTTGAATGACATGGCAAGAAGAATGTTATCCAAGTTTAACAAATATTGGGGAGCAGCTAAGAAAATGAATCCATTATTGGTTGTAGCTATGATTCTAGACCCCAGATACAAATTGACATATGTCAAAGTTACTTTTGAAGATCTTTTTCATGAACCAACAAAGCGTGAAGTTATGTTAAGGAAGACTATGGATGTCTTGTATCGTTTATACGACTATTATTCAGCTAGTGTTCGTCTTGGTGAAACATCTGGATCTCAGCCACTAATGGAGCAAGGGGATAATAATGGTGGTGGAACTAATGTGCTAGTTCTAGATGTTGAACTTGAAACGACCTTGTCATCCATTGATGCTACTTACCAGAAGTTTTTAGCCAAGGCAGATGCAGAGCGTAGTATAGAGAAAATTTCAGAAGTGGATGAATATCTTCAAGCTGAATTGTTTGGTTATCGTGGTATACAATTTGACATTTTGTCATGGTGGAAAGGGAATGCTTGTAAGTATAAAGTGTTAAGTTTGATAGCACGTGATTTATTGGCTGTACCAGTCTCTACTGTATCTTCAGAAGCAGCTTTTAGTACTGGAGGTTGAGTATTAGATGCTTTCAGGAGCTCTTTATCCTCAAAGATGGCTGAGGCACTCATATGTGCTGAAAATTGGCTATCTGTGAAACCCCCCAACGTGAATGACTTGGAAGTTGATAATTTTGATGTGACTGCAACTATTGTTATTGGTAGCTTGATTTGCATTTTCAATTTTCAGTTTGTAATTTTCATTTCATATTCTTACTTATTAGTTAATATATATTAATCGATAGGGTTTAATGATTTTTCAATTGTTCATTTTGTAGAGGAAGATGCAGCAGCAGGAGCAGCTAGCGTTGCTGAATCTGAAGCCTGATTTGTGTTAAGTGTGAATTGTGATATGAAGCCTTATTGCTGAAGTGTCAAACAAAGATGTTTTGTTGGGTGTGATTGTGAATTGTTAAATTACTTGTTTTGTTAACTGTGAATTGTGATGTGAAGCCTTGAGGCTGACTGCTTTGTTAAATTACTTGTTTTGTTGGGACTTGGCCACTTGGGTGTAATTATAAACTATTAGGCACCAGCTTTTGATTGCTTAGACACGTGGACCTTGATGATGCATGGCTGATTGCTTTTTAGTTGATATATATATGTATTTTGCTTCAATTCTACTTGTTTTTGTCATTATACTAGATTACCCAATATTGGGCCCATACAAGCCCAATTAAAGGTCCAATTCAGCATGTTCAGGTCTATCTTTGCTAAACGGGTTCATCTGACCCATTTTACCCACCCGTTTAACCCATACCCATTTATGACTAGTTAAACGGGTTCGCCTACGGGTACGGGCTCACCCGTACCCGTATGCTTAAAACGGGCAGGCTGTGGGTTGCCCCATGGGGTAGACCCGCCCGCCCGTTGCACACCCCTATCATCTGGTGCTCCTTCAGGTGGGGCTCCATCAGGTGCTACTGGATCGAGCTACTGGGCAGAGTGAACTACACCAATATCATCATCAGCAGTAGCAGCAGGAGGCTACACGACGAACCGAGGGACAGGCAGAACCTGTTGATACTGCTCATCCGGGAACAGGCGACTCCATCCGCGCTCGAACATGCTGTTCGTGATATCACGCCACTGTGTCTGCTGAGCGTAGATAATATCAGCATGCTTCTGCATCTATTGCAGATGTAGCTACTGCATCTGTTGTTGCTGCTGAGCCACTGCAGCCTGTGTCTGCTCTAAATCTGATCGTAGCTGCTCAATAGACTCGTCCCTCAGACGTCTGAACCCTCTAGAGTTGCCAGCCTCAGAGGCGGCGCTCCTTCCATAGACCATGCTAGGTTTGGCGCCTATCCCCATCCCTCGAACGCGTCCAGGGTGCTCAACCTGAGCCAGACCCGCCTTCAAAGGGGCCGTCGGGTCCACTGACCCCTGTGACTCCTCGGCCTGGGTCTCTCGCAGCTCAGCCTTCGACTGCTGCATCCGCTCCTGCCATTTTATGAAACAATTACTAATTAAAATTTTTCATTACTATGTTGGTTTTATAAAAATTATAATAATGAAATTACTTACAATGGCCGCCTCTGCCTGCTGAGAGGTAGGAGTCTTGTCACGGTGTCTGTGTGTGATCGCGTACAACTCCCCATAGTTCGTCTGACGGTTCTCCTGTTCTGCCTTCCTCTCCTAAAACAATTACATAATTCAATTACTATTATGAAATAACCAGCTAAAAGTCAATGATATTTTGAAAAGTTACCAGCTCGCTGTAGGTGACAGCAAAGGTCTTCAATCCTGCTGTGTGGTGGATCGTCTGCTGCCCACGAATCCTGGTGTTCCTCTAAGAAAGCGCCTGAAAAAAATAATTTTAAATGTATTAAAACAATATAAAACATTTAAAATTAATTACATTTAAATTAGAATTTAATAATTAACAATTACAAAATTATATATAAATAATCTAATAAATACACTACCTACCCCTCAGCGCTTCTCCTGAACTGGATGAAACTTGCCCAGTCGTTCAGCGGCACGTAGTCCGGGACGCTCTCGATCAGCTGCTCCAGAGGCATCGTCTTGTCCTTATCCACCCTGTGGATGAGACGATTCCTCCTGTTCCTCCAGCCGTCACCCATCTTCACGAGGGTGTACCTCTTCCGGTTGGCCCTGACGGCAAACCGCAGCTGCAAAAAAGTTATTTAAATATCAATAATTACAAAAATCCTATTAAAAAATATTAATTAAATATAATTAATTACAAAAAAATATTAATTAAATACTATTAATTAACTGAACCACCTCCTCCCAAACCCCTTCGGAACGTGCCTCCACGTCCTGAAGTGCAGGGGGAACCACATCCAATTCCCACCCAGGTCGTTCAGGAAGTAGTTGAATAGGTGACCCCCATTGTCGATGGGTTGGTCCGTGCCCTCATTCCACGGAACTATAACTCGTAGTGTCCGGTCCATGCTGTTCAGACCGGCCACGTCCAGCCTCCTCGTCGACACTTTCCCCTGCTCATCTGCACAATTTACCACATGTTACATAAATTATAATTAACACTTAACATTTCAAATTTAAATAAATAATTTATTGAATAAAAAAATTATTTACCTTGGACCTGCTCCTCAAACCCAGTGGACCGCGAAGACGACCCTCGTGGGATGTTCTGCTCCCGAGCCTCCTCCTCATCGAGGAACTGCTCCATCTCCCTGAGCTCAATTGGGATCTCAAAATCCTCCTCGTCATAGTCCTCGATATTGATATCTGCCCCCCAAACTCAGACACCTCTGGTGCGGTTGTCTCCTCTGGGATCGTCTGCAGTGCCTGTGGTAGGGGCGACTCCTGTGGGGGGATGGGCTGAAATGCCGAGGTTACCCTCCCTCCACGCTGCCCCCTCCCTCTTCCCCTTGCTCTGCTACTACCACCTCGTAAAATAGGTTTGGGTACCTCAGGCGCCTTCCCCCTATCCTCTCTTGAAGCCATATCAACTGTGAAAATTCAAAAAAAAAAATATTTTAGTCAAATTATTATGCAAAAGTATAATACAAATACAAATACAAATAAAATATGTCTTATCTCCTTACCTCAAGTACAAATACCAAGAAATACTGCAACAAAAACTCTTTCACAGACGTTTGAATGCTCAAATCTAATGAAAACACTCAGAGAAACTTCAGGAAACAAAATGAGCAAATGGAGAAATGAAGGGGGGAGGAGAGTTTATATAGGTGGAACGTTTGTAGCGGTTATTCAAATAACCGCAACAAATAACTTAGGCGCGGCTAAACTTTGTAGCGGTTCTAATATAACCGCTACAAATCACAAAAACCTTTGGAGTTTTATAGCGGTTAAGGTATATAACCGCTACAAATTTGGAACCTTTAAAATTTTGTAGCGGTTACAACCTAGTAACTGCTATAAAATACACGACGTTTGTAATTTTGTAGCGGTTTTATTGATCAAACCGCTACAAATTACCGCTACACTGTTCGCGCGCCATGTGGCGCGAAAACTGTAGTGGTTTTTATTTATTAACTGCTACAATTTTTGGGGGGAAATTCTTGCCATAGTTGTAGCGGTTTTATCTAGGTAACCGCTACAAAAAATGCAGCTAATCTAGTGTGCCACTTTGCACGTAGCTTGCTGCTACAAATGTGTAGCGGTTTAGGGTAAAACCGCTACAAATGTTAATATTTGTAGCGGGTAATTATAACCGCTACAATATCACCGCTACAAAATGCCTTTTTTTGTAGTGTATTTTGGTGGAAAAAAATAAAAATATAAATACTTTAAAGTAATTTAATTATCTTCATTAATCTTTTCAAAATAGTTGACTGGTTCTTATATTTAGGACCATGGTAATACTAATTAAATCAAATTAATAAAAATCAAGAAACTTATGTTATTTATTATCTATGTGAAATACTAAAATCAAAGTTTAACCAATAACGTTGACTGGCCAAGTAACTAACTATTTTTTGGGTGATAATGTTGATAAGTAATAAAAAAATGGGTTAATATAATTTTTGGTCCCCTCAAGTTTACGCTCATTTTGACTTTGGTCCCTCATGTTTCAAATTATAGGTTTTGGTTCCTCAAGAGAAACATTGTCCAAGTTTTTATTTAATTACTGGAACCAATATTTAAACAAAATGAAACTTGAAGGATCAAAACCTCTCTGATTTAAAAATTAAGGGACCAAAACCAAAATTATAGTAACTTGAAGGACTAAAGATTTTATTAACCCTAAAAAAAATACTCCCTTTAGTCTTTAATATAAGACATATTTGAGAAGATAATCATGGTTCTAAATATATGATAAAGTTTTCATATTTGTCAATCTTTTCCTAATTTACTCCTATTGCTGCTCCCTCAACAATAATCAAAGAGGAGAGGGAATGAGTGAATTAAGAAATATGACTAGGGTGTTTTAAAAAATACATGTCATATTACCTAACTTGCCTAACCTCTTAATTTAATCAAATTAGATAAATATGTCTTATATTAAGGACATGAAGGAGTACTAATTTTATCTTAGAAAGATCTTATTAAAATATTAATACTTTAATATTTAATAACTTATATATTTTCAAACATTGACAAATAATTTACAAGTCAGCTTCTAAGATTTACAATTCTTCATAAACATGTATATTATATAAGAAAACAAAAAACTAGCTTCTCCACCGAGACCATATTAGAAAGACCCAATTTGCTTTGCTGGATTAAATCTATCCAACATTAATATCTTTGAAACTCAGACCAAAATGTTAAGTTTAAATTCGAAACAAATATTTGTGCAATTTATTAATCATGCTATGAGGTAACTGGTGGATCGATCATTGTTACACGATTATGTAACAGCATAACACCGGCAGCAAAAACAACATTAACTTGATGAGTAATGACTGAACAATTTGAGTGTCTATTTATGTTCAGATACACACAAAGTCACAGTACTTTTCAATGTCATTCATTATATATGGGATTCAAGCATGCAAAACAAATACTCGAAAACAATTCATGAGAAAATACTCACATACCTTTTTCTTATAAATCAAATACTTACGGGTAAAATGATGTAGTAAAGCAAAATAAAGTGGACCATGCAAAAGATTAGTGTATAATAATAATAAATTAATTAGTGTTTGGTTAGGAATGGACCATGCAAAATAAAGTGGGCCACTAACCGTCTAACCAATGAAGGTGACAAAATATGGGGGGGATTAAATTAATGATGGTCACCATAAAGCAACATTACAAGCAACTATATTAAGGTTGAATAAGATTAAGAAAAATATAGGTTTTTTTTTTTGTCAAAATGAGAAATGGTTGGGGAAGTAATTAGTGGAAGAGTGGGCAAATGAATGAGATGAAATCAGCAGATTCCGCTATAGACGGCCAAAGCAGGGAATGTAGGGCCTTCACTTGTTGTCATTTTGCGAGCAGAATCCCACCAACTACGTGTCTTGGTATCAACGTTTTCAACATAATTTTATATCTTTCAAGGGCTTCTAATTATGATCATCTCAAAGTCAATCCTTTTCTTTTGCCCCACCCCTTCTTCCTAATTCACTCTCTATGCCATCTGTGTGTGTGTGTTTTGTGTGTGTGTGTTTGGGGGGTGGGGGGGGGGGGTTTTTTTTTTTTACCAATTTTAAGAAACTCAGACTGACTATCCAACTGGTCAAGACACTGGTTCATGGTTCCATAATAAGATCTTGGTTTGAACCTTAACATGTTTGGTAAATACTCAAACTGCGGTTTCAGAAGTCCCTTTTTTGTAAGTCAAGACAAAACTCTTCTCATATATTTACCTCGTAAATCGTAAAAGCTATTATCTAAAAGTTAATCCAAACATACATAATTAAACTTAAGAGTGTTCATGAGATCCAAATTTTCATAATGCTCGTCTGAGCCTGTTAAAAATATGTCGATCCCATCATATATATATATATATATATATAAAGAAAAACAACCCGGAAAACAACTAGGCATTTTTTAGTGAGGCTAAATGTCGGCCAGGGTATGGCCACGGCATGCTGCCCCACCCAAAATACGTATATAATTGCATTATATATAATATACACATTTATTTTTTTATTTGACAAAATTCAATAAATATTTACTTATCATTCAATTATAATATAGCGAATAAACTAATTATATATTTACTCAGCACATATGCATAATTTTTCATAAACATATTGAATTAAAAAATTGGTAATTTGCGATTTTGAGGAATAAATTTTTATTAAATCTTAAGATGTACTGTGTTTCACGGGGGCCATTCTCCTCTCTAGGAACATGCATCCACCACAACAACCATCAAACGTCTTATTATGATCGAAGAATATACTATCAATTTTGTTTAAAATTAATGAAGCATGTTATATTTGGAGACATTCTTTCTGTCTTTCATAAGGATAAAATTGATATTCCTCATATCAAAATAATTTACTTAATTGATATTTTAAATGAGCCCGGTTGGAAGGCATATTTTAAAAATCTATGTGTTTTGTTCTTTTTTCGGGCCACGACAAATTTAACTTGGTGAAACCGGGTGCTACTTAACCAGGTCATAGTCATTGAAGTGATTATTATATTGACTAATAATGAAGTAGCTGCCTGATTGAGATTTGCCAATCACCCATTTTGGAACATTAAATATAAATATTTAATGTTGTGCATTTTTTGTTTGGCAATTTTTTTAAAACATTACAATCTGTTCAAATCTAATTTGAATGATTTAGATTGATTTTTTTACTTTTACTTTTTCAAAAAATCATTTTATTTTAATGTATACAAAATCTAATATAAAAATAATATCTTAATTATCATTTTTTCAAAAAATGATGTTTTGATTTAAAAATCATTAGTTAAAAATCTTAAATCTTGATTGTCAAAAAGACATGGCTCCAATCCTATGTACTGAGATAGGAACCAGTTTAGTGGCAATAATGAGTACTGTGAGCCATTCATCATTACAAACTGTTCATATCTAATTTGGATGGTTTAAAATGAATTTTTTTACTTTTTAAAAAAATCATTTTATTTTACAAAAAAAATCATTTTATTTTAATGCATACTAAATCTATAATAAAAATAATATCTTAATTATCAGTTTTTCTAAAAATGATTTTTTTTATTTAAAAATAATTAGTTAAAAATCTAAATCTAGACTATCAAAATTTTATTTGAATTGTGTAGATCTCACTACAATGAATAACTTTCAGTGCTCATTATTGCGATGAGCACTAGTTCTTACTAAGATACTGTATAAAAATACTCCCTCAGTTATTGGTCCAAAATATAGGAGTTATAGGAGAGATTTGCTTTTGCCCTAAATGTAAGAACTTAATTGACTTTACCTCTCAAATTTATAATTTTCTATCAAGCTACATATTGATTGCATATATTATTAAATGGGGTTAGTGCCAATGGGGTAATAATTAAAAAGGGTATTTTAGATTAAACAATACATGTATATTACACATGACTAACTTAACTAATTTTTTAATATTTAATTATTTATAAAGTTGTTATCTAACTCATACATTTGGGATCATATTGAGCATGAAATCGCACTGTCATAAGCTGTAGATAGTGCAACTCCCTTTTTAATTGATTGCATGTGTTTTGAATAATGAGAGTGGACTGGTTTAATTTTATATCCTTTATTAAATAAAAAATGAAGAAAGAAATACCCCTCCCTGTAATTTTTATATGTTCAAATTTATTTTTTGAGAATGATAATATTTTTTATTTATTTTTTTTGTTCAAAAATATTTTTTATTTATTTAGGGCTATGAATTATGAAAGAGTTTAGAAGATGATGATTACACTTTCTACTTTTTCGTCCTTCTTTGCTCTCTGTGTTTGGCATTTTCGTTTTTACAAAAGACACAAGTGCTACATGACTTGGAGACAAAACCTAATGGAAATCATAATAATAAAATTATAGACCAAAGGGAAGGCTTGTCTTCTGAATGTAGACAATAAATTAAACAATCTGCATATTTCTTATTAAATGATTCTCTTATTGATTGATTGATTAGATTAATGCTTGTCTGATTAACACAAGTGGCAAATATATGTCGGTGCATATATAGAAAACATAATACATATAGAAGTTTAAAATTTGAAATATATAATGACTATTAATTTTCAAAAGAAATACCTATTCTAGAAGCTTGTTATTCAAAATAATTTATTTTGCAGAAATTATAAAATTATTTTCATCCAATCCATAAGTTCTTAAATATTTTTTCGGAAGATATAGTTGTGAATATATATGTTCATGAATCTATATAGTATTATCTAATTTTTAATCTGGTCCCTACAATTTTTTCTATTTATTAAGTTTTTACAATTTTCTCACTATTAGGCATTGGTCTACGCTCATGATATATAAATAAGAGCTATGGATGTTGGCTACGCGACATGTGCCACAAAATAAAAAATTAAAATAAAATTATGGAATAAAATTTATTTGTTATCAGCATAATTTTTAAAAAAATTATCATGCTTATAACTGTCTCTGGCTTTTGTGAGAATTTTAATTGTCTCTTTGCATTTATATGCAATATGCAATCTAGTTGGTTTTTATTTTATCTAAATAAACTATATCTCCCCATGCGTTGTACGAGAAGTGCTTTCCCACACTTGTGATAATACTATATATGGTAATGTTGCTAAGCATGAAATCTTCACGGAATAATCTTTTTCTCCACTATTTTCTGCCACTCTAAAGCCCGGAGGATTTAATAAGGAAATGGGTGAACAACCAAGAACACACTACGAACCACAATGAGCCCGTCACAAGGATACATGCTGTCGGACCTCAACAAAATAATGCCTACGAAAAATAGATGGGAACTTACTATCATTATCACTATTTGTCATAAAAGGGGATAATTTATAATTGTGGCATATAAATAAAGGAAATAAGAGAATAATGATATTTAATGATATTGAAAGCATTTTGGAAATACCATCATTTCTGTCTATATTGCATATTGTCATTAATCAATTAAATATTATTAAGTACGATATTGAAAATATTTATATCAATTCATTAATTATTTTTAAAAGTTTGATTAAATATAAAATGTCTCTGCAAATTTTTAGCAATTCATTAACTATCATTAAAAGTTTGATAATTGTCCTTCTTAATCTTCTAAATTTTTGGCTAGTAATTTGGTATATTATAATTACGTATTACAAATCATTATGGTTAGAAAATATCTTATGATTATCAAGAGCTAAAATATAAGCTACTGGGAAAAAATGAAATTACTATTTCTAAATTAAATCATTATAATTAAGGGATAAGAAAAACATAATCATCATTATTTAATGCCATTGATGAAGAGATAATTTCCACATCTATATTGCCGTTTTTTACAAAGTTTTTATTTTGTTCAAATGGAGGAAGTTATAGAATAAATAAAATTATGGAATATAAAAATTATCAAATCATTTCCAAAAATATTTGATTAACCAATCAAATATTGAAAGCATATAACTAGAATTAGGAATTGTTATGAAATAATGATTAAGATAGTGTATTTAATGATAGATAGATCCGACCCATTTCTAATGGAATCGAGTATTACAAGTTTTCAAGAATAAAGTTGATTGATTGATAATTGATTGATACATGTAGCCAAATTGATCCACATGTATACTAATTAATCAAGAGCGCGCCCATATCATTAGCTATTAGCATCTTTCTGTTACAAATTAATAAGGGTTAGTTCCATCTTTGGTCCCTCAAGTTTGCTCTCATTTTGATTTTCGTCCCTCAAATTTTAAACCATTAGTTTTAGTGCTTGTAGGGGCAAAATGGTTTAGATTTTTATTGAGCCATAGGTGTTAGTGCAAGCGTTTCACCCAAGAGGGGCGGGTGAATTGGGTGATACCAGTCATTTCGATGCATATATAAAAATTAACTGGAAATTTAAATCAATTAAGAGCTAGGAGAAGTATCACCAAAGTGTACACTGGGAGTTATACTAGTTCGGTCACAACCACTTTGACCTACGTCTAGTCCTTAGAGCTTCTCTGAGAGTTTCACTATATCTTTCAAGATTCAGTGGGTTCTTGGCACCTTAGTACACAACAAGTTCCTTCACTGGACACTTGCTCCTCCTTACACGTTATAATCAAATCTCCAACTCAAGGTTCCACAACCTTAATTTATGTTAATAACAAATATTGAGTTTGTAATGAAAAACTCTCTCACAGAGAAAATATATAATCACTGAAGTACAATGAATGAGTATAAGAAAATATAGCACAAAGAATTTTATGATCGATGTAAGTTTGCATACTCTCAGTTGTTATACTCTGTTCTTTGAATGCTCCATATATATAGATGATTTGTGATGTCCGTTAGAAGCATTTCAAACATGTCCATTAGAGTCGCAAAAATTTTTTTTGATCGTTCTTCAAATTTGAAAACTAGCCGTTTATGGTAGGTAAGCATTTTGAACGTTACAGACAATATGTTTGACTTATCTCTCAATGCATGATCTCTTCATTGTTTTTCTGCAAGTATACTCAGGAAGCTATTACAATGAAGGGTTAATCATATACATAACAAATCAATGAGCGTTGGATTTCATACTTTCTGTATTTTATTACTCGAGTGGCTACTCGAGTGATCATGCTCATTACTCGAGTAGTCCCTTAAGTAACTTTATCAAAAATAAGTCAGAAAGTAAGTCAACGTGGTCTGACCATAATATACCTTGCTTACTCAGGTAATCCATCGAGTAAGTGCCTCTTTTTCATCTGATTACTTGAGTGGTCCCTCAAGTAATGGTTCTAATAACTTTGGAGATTACTCAAGTGATCCCTTCAAGTAATTGCATGAAAATCTTGGTTTGAGCTCAGAGGGTTTAGGCTCATAGGGTCTAGAATTAGAAGGTCGAGGCTCAGAAGGTGGCTCAGGAAATGATGTAGACACAAATGGATCAAGAGTGGATAAACTAGGTGTCAAAGCATCAAATTTAGCATGTAGTGATCTCAGAAGCTTACCTTGTGCTTGCTACTCTACCAACATCTCTTCATGCCTCTTGTCGATTCTCTCCACAAGTTCTCCCATCTTCACATTTATATGGGTTATCAATTCAGCATTGGTATTTTCAATGTCCATATGAAAACCTTTAAGGATGTTCTCCATGAATATTTGTAATGCTGAACTAATGAAAGATGGAGCAGAAGTGAAGGCAGGAGCAAACGACTGAGTATCATTCATTCTACTAGATTCAGCCTCAATCTTTTTCTTCTTGGGAGCAGATTGAAGAGGAGTTTTGAGGGGAATATTAATGTGAAGCTTTCCAATCTAATTTCGCCCCACTGGAGTAAGCCTCTCAATTAGCTCACCCTTCTCCAAATACCAAATCTTGTTCTTTTTGAGAAACAGGGATATAAGCTGAGGATAAGGCATTGGAGTGGTGGATTTGCCCTCAAATCTATATCTTTTGATTTCAGTATAGATATATTCTCCCAATTCCTTTTTCTCTTTGAGGAGAACTGAGGTAAATTTTCTAAAATCTCTCTCTATGAAATGAGTGAAGTTGTTGGATTTTTTGACTATGGCTCTCGAATAGATATACCATAGAATACGATTAAAAATCACACATATCACTTGGGTTAAAATTTAGAGGTCCCATAATCTCTCCAGGTCTTAGAATAGAAAACAATTGGCTCGAGTCTAGGGTAGGATGAATATCTTCAGGAGGATCCTCTATTCCTAGCCAGGTATTTATTTTGGAGGATGAGATAGGACTTCTTGACCTCTAACCTTAGTAATCATTTCTTATTCTTAGGCATTTCGAAGAGGATTATTTACAGGCTCAAGATTACAAAAAAAATGCCTTACTATCTTGGTACAATAAGGAAGTTTAATAGAAATCCAAGGCATGTAAGATTCAAGGTAGGGCATGAGATTAAACCTTAATACCTCTTAAAGAATATTGAAGTTAATATAATACATCTTGCACACTCTTCTTCTTGAAAAGTGATATTTGAATTTTTCAGACTCCTCAAGCTTCTTCACATTGAACCCCTTTGTAGGGAATGTGATTTCTTCTTTTTCTAGTTTCTTTTTAGATTGACCTTGATTCTCTTTGTGAATCTCATCTAGCATATTTGCCATAGCCTTAGCCATATCTTTGTCATACTTAGGCTTTTTTCGGTGGCTTCATAGAGAAGTTGGTGTGTCAGAGGAATCAAAAGGAAGTGGAGATGATGCCATAGTCTCTTTCCCTCTACCAGAAGGAACATCCTTCTTAGATTGAGCTTTTGAGGCAATGGGTTCCTTGATCACTACCCCCTTTACCTTGGGTTTTGTTTGTGGCATAGCTTTAGCTTTGGAATGGGGACTGAGCTTCTATCTTTTAGCTGGAGGAGATGGGTTAGAATCAAGTGATTTTTGAGGATTAGAGGACTCAGAAGGACTACTAGGAGTGGTGGTTTTGGTTCTAATTTGAATGAAAGATAAAAAATTCCTAAAACATTTTCTTGCGACAGTAGAAGATTGGGACAGGCGATTTTGAGAGATTTGAGAAGGTATTTCACAAGAAATTTCAATGGGTTTTGACAGAAATGAGTTGAGAAAGAATTTGTGAAAAGTTCTTTGGAGAGCACTAAGAGATTTACTTGAGGATATTTTCTGAGAAATGACCGAATAACGACAGTTAAAAGCCTTTGCGCTCGATATCACTCAAGGCCCTACTCAAGCAATCTTGAGCTCACTCGAGTGATCATATGAAAAATTTCAAAATGAAGAAAATTTAAATAGGTACCTGGCATCAGTAATATTCTAATTACTTATGTATATTCCCTCAGTTATTTGATGACACTTTAAGACAAATTTGAGTTAAAAACAAGTTGATTTGAGATCTACCTTCATGATCACTCGATGGCTTACTCAAGTGACTCTGTGACATCACTTGAGTAGATACTCGAGTGATTAATCTTTTGAGTTGCTAACTTGTTCGGTTTTCAACTGTTTTGTCATTTCCCTTCTTCTCTGCCTCTTTTTCATGGTCATCACTTGAGTGGTTACTCGAGGGATCTTTATAATTACTTCCAGTTATCACTCGGGTAATATAAGTTACTTGAAGTTGTCCCTTGAGTGATATAGTACTTAGTTAACCTCTGCTTTTCATACCCCAAAATATAATATCAAGATCCTACAAAACAAATTGCTAGAAACTCTTATGCTTAAGTTAGTAATCATTAAAACAACAATAAATAACATCATCTAACATTTTATAAACACTAAATAACTTACAATTCATTGGGATTTACCATTCCCAATTCTCTTCTAATATATAAGAATTGATCTTTTGCAAGAGGTTTTGTGAAGATATCAGCTAGTTGAAGATGAGTTGGAATGGATATCACTTTGACATCTTTCTTTTGAACACGATCTCTGATAAAGTAATGTCTAACATCAATATGCTTGGTTCTAGAATGTTGAACTGGATTCTTTGCTAAGCTTATTGTGCTAGTGTTGTCACATTATATTGGTATCTCCTTTAGATAAATACCAAGATCTTGGAGTTGTTGCTTAAGCCATAACACTTGTGCACAACAACTTAAAGCTGCAACGTACTCAGCTTTCCGTTGACGAAAGAGACATTGTATTTTATTTCTTGCTAAACCATGATACAAGTGAGCCTCCAAGAAACTGGCTTTGTCCACTGGTACTCTTTCTATCTATCTTGTATCCTCCATGATCAGAATTTGAGTATGCAACTAGATATTCACTTCTTTCTTTAGGATACTAGAGACCTAATTCTGCCGTGTCAGCAGGATATCGAAAGATACGTTTGATGATTTCAGCGTGTGACTCCTTTGGTGTTGATTGATATCTTGCACACATACCCACACTGAATTGAATGTCAGGTCTGCTTGCAGTGAGATAGAGTAATGATCCAATCATTCCTCTGTATTTTGTGATGTTGTAATCTTTTCCCTTAACATCAGCATTGAGCAACGTAGTTGATCTCATAGGAGTGTCCATTCCATTTGATTCATCCATTCCATACTTCTTGAATAGCTCTTTTAAATACTTCATTTGAGATATGAAAATTCCATTCTTTCTTTGTTTGATTTGCAAACCAAGAAAGAAATTCAATTCTTCCATCATTGACATTTCAAACTCATCTTGCATTATCTCAAAAAATTCTTTACATAATGTTTCGTTAGTAGCACTGAAAACTATATCATCAATATAGATTTGCACATTAAAATATCATCTCGTTTTCATTTTGCAAAGAGTGTTGTATCAACTTTTCCTCGTACAAAACCTTGATTAATAATAAATTTACTGAGCCTTTTGTACTATGCTCTAGGAGCTTGTTTTAAACCGTGTAAAGCTTTTCTTAGTTTAAACACATGGTCAGGTTTGGTTACATCTTCAAAACTTAGGGGTTGATCTAATACACTTCTTCTATGATGTAGCCATTTAGAAATGCACTTTTTACATCCATTTGATAGAGTTTGAATCCTTTGATACATGCAAAGGCTAAGAGTACTCGTATAGCTTCCAATCTAGATACTAGAGCATACGTTGCCCTATAATCAATTCCTTCTTCCTGATTATAGCCTTTGGCCACCAATCTTACCTTGTTTCTGACAATGATTACAGATTCATCAAGTTTGTTCTTGAACACCTAGTTAGTGCCAATGATCAAATAATCCTTAGGACAGGTTGCAAAATCTCAAACTTGATTTCTTTCAAATTGTTTAACTCTTCTTGTATTGCTATTACCCAATCATTGTCTGATAGGGCTTCGTCAATGTTAGAAGGTTCAATCACTGAAATAAAAACAGAGAAACTAACTTCATTGAAAATTCTATTTCTAGTTTTGACTCCTTCATTCACATCTTCTATGACTTGATATAGGGGATGACTTTTATTGTATTTACAGACTCTAAGATGTCTTGGTGACTGATCTTCTTCCTTGGTTTGGTCAACTTCTAGGATGGAAGATTTAGAAATAGGTTAACCATTTTCTTGATTTAAAATAACTTCCTACTCATCATCAATAGTTTTGTCAGAGGATTCAAATTTATCGAATACAATATGAATTGATTCTTTAACAACACATGTTCGTTTATTGAAAACTCTGTATGCTTTGCTCTAGTTAGAATAGCCTAGGAAAATTCCTTCATCTATTTTAGAATCAAATTTTCCTAAGTTATCTTTACCATTATTATGAATGAAACACTTACAATTGAAGATGTGATGATGAGCAAGGTTTGACTTCCTTCCTTTGTATAGTTTGTATAGTATCTTCCCAAGTTTTGTTCTGATATAGGCTCCATTTGATGTAGCATGTTGTGCTCATTGCATCGACCCAGAAAACTTGAGACACGTTCTTTTCATTCAGCATTGCTCTAGCAATTTTAGTGAGCACTCTATTCTTTCGTTCCATGACTTTGTTTTGTTGAGGTATCCTTGGAGCGGAGAAATTGTGATCAAATCCATTAGTATCACAATATTCTTCAAAGGCTTGATTTTCAAATTCTCCACCATGATATGTTCTAATACCTACAATACACGTACCTTTCTCATTTTCCACTTTCTTGGCAAAAACAGTAAACTGTCCAAAAGTTTCATCCTTTGATGATAGAAAAATGGTCCATGTAAATCTAGAGAAATCATCAATAATTACTAATGAATATAAGTTGCCACCAAGACTCTTAACTCTTGTTGGTCCAACTAAATCCATGTGTAATAATTAAAGTGGTCTGTTGGTTGTGATCTCATTTTTTAATTTGAAAGATGATTTAGTTTATTTACCTTTCTGACATACGTCATAGATCAAATCATTTTTAAAATTTACTTTGGGTAATCTAATTACTAAATCATTTTTAAGTAACTTTCCTAGTTGATGCATCTTGATATGAGCTAGTCTCTTATACCATAGCCAACTTTCATCGGTGTTACTTAGAAAATAGTTTTCAAAATTATTTCTGCTTATATCAAGAGTATAGCAATTATCTTCCCTTTTTGCTCTGAGCTTTACTTTGAGATTCTTCTTATCTAACTGTAAATCTTTCTTGTTTACAATTAGACATTCCTCTTTGTCAAATATTAGCCAGTTGTCTTTATATGTACTTTGACTTACACTCAGTAAGTTGTGACACAATCCTTCAACGTAAAATACGTCTTGGAGTTGTATGCCTTTATCATTTTTGATTTCACCAATTTCTACTATCTTTCCGGATTGATTTCCTCCAAATTTTATCTTTCCACCTTCTTTAGGTTGTATCGTGGTAAAATTTTTGAAATCACCAGTCATATGTCTCGAGCATCCACTGTCTATGTACCATTTGTTGTTTTTGGATGCTTTAAGACATATCTGCAATCAAATACAATTAAATCTTAAGTACCCATATCTTTTTGGGTCCTTTTGGGTTAGTACAGAATATCTTCTGAACATATGAACCTTTAGGTACCCATTTGTAGGGTCCCATTTTTCCTTTCTTTTTATAAATGCATGATGAAGTATAATGACCCTTTCTATTACAGTAATTGCAATATGTGAAAGGATTTGATGTATGAACAGAATGCTGAAAGTAACTCAAATATGTCTTACCTCCTGCTTTCTTTCTTCCTTTCCTTTTATCTAATTTTGGATCGTATCCAATACCAGACCGATTATCTACAAATCGTTGGGCTTTTAAAATCAAATTTAACATCTCACTTCCTTTGGTGAATTTTTCAAGAGTTTTCCTGAGATCAATATTTTTCTTTTTCAAAGAAGAACAATTTTCACAATCCTTTTCTAAATTCTCTTTAAGTTCTACTTCAAGAATTTTGTTTTTCTTTTTGAAATAAACTAGTTCTTTAACTACTTTGATATGTAAAGCATTATATTCAGAAAGTAATTCATCATAGGTAGGATCAGAATCAGTTACCTCTTCTTCTCTTTCTTCTTGAGCAACTAGACAGATATTGGCTACTTTCTCGTCATCGCTATTTTCATCAGATGAACTATCTCCCCATATGGCAGATATAAAGGCTTTCTTCTTATTGTAGAATTTTCCTTTTCTCTTTTCTTTATTCTTCTGAGCCAATTCTTGACATTCTGATTTAAAATGTCCTGGCTTTCTACATTCATAGCAGATGATGTGTTCTTTACTGCTTGTTCCTCCTTTCTGAAAGTTTTTGAATCCTTAGCCTTTCTTGTAAAACTTTCTGAATCGTTTTATCATTAGGCCCATTTCATCATCGTCAAGCTCTTTATCCTCATCTTGATCTTCTTATTTTGCTTTCAGAGCTAAACTTCTCTTCTTCTTGTCACCAATATCATGTAGTTCTCATTTGAACTTTAATTTACTTTCATATTCAGAAAGACTTCTGAATAGAGAAGAAACCAATCGCATTGATTCACCTTTTACTTCCTCAATTGTAGTGACTTTGGCCTCCCAGCCTTTAGAAAGAATATTCAAAATCTTTCATACTTAGGTATGTTGATCATAGATTTTCCCAAGTGCTGCAAGTTGATTAACAAGGTGAGTATATCTAAGTTCAAATTCAGCTATCGACTCACCTAATTTCATTCGAAGTAAATTAAACTCATAAACCAAAGTATTGATCCAGTTTTCTTTTATTCCTGAAGTTCCTTTATGTGATATTTCCAGGGCTTCTCACATTTCTTTCGCCGTTGGAAGTGTGCAGTCCTGAAGTACTCATTTTGACTCAAGGCACTTTGAATCATTAGAATTGCCTTACTATTGAGTGTGATGAGTTTCTTGTCATTCTCATCATATTCTGCTGGTGTCTTAGGAATCCTGTGTGAATCTACAATCTTTTCAGTTTTGTAGTTTCCACTCAATCACGTCCCATATGCCATATTCTGTAGCCATTACGAATACTCTAAACTTGGCTTTCCAGAAAGAGAAGTGTTCACCACTGAAACTTGGAGGTCTAGTGATAGAAGCTCCATCAGGAAGAATTCTTTCAACTATGCTTGCCAATAGATCCTTCTTAGGTTGTTATACCTAAACAAGAAGACCTACGCTTTGATACCACATGTTAGTGCAAGAGTTTCACTCAAGATAAGGGCTGAATTGGGTGATACCAGTAATTTCTTTGAGTATATGAAAATTGACTAGAAATTTAAAGCAATTAAGAGCTAGGCGAAATATCATTGAAGTGTACACCGGGAGTTATACTGGTTCGGTCACAACCACTTTGACCTAGTCTAGTCCTCAGAGCTTCTCTGAGAGTTCCATTATATCTTCCAAGGTTCAGTGGGTTCTTGGCACCTCAGTATAAAACAAGTTCCTTCACTAGATACTCACTCCCCCTTACACTTTGTAATCAACTCCCCAACTCAAGGTTCAATGAATGAGTATAAGAAAATAGAGCAGAAAGAATTTTATGATCAACGTAAGTTTGCATGTTCTCAGTTGTTGTGTTCTGTTCTTTGAATGCTCCATATATATAGATGATTTGTAGTATCCATTGGAAGCATTTCAAACATGTCCGTTAGAGTAGCACAGCTTCATTTAACCGTTCTTCAAATTTGAAAACTAGCCATTTGCAATAGGTAAGCATTTTGAGTTCTCTCTCAATGCATGATCTCTTCATTGTTTTTCTGCAAGTATACTCAGGAAACTAATACAATGAAGGGTTAATCATATAGATAACAAATCAATGAGCGTTGGATTAAAATCATGCTTTCTGTACTTCATTACTCGAGCGATCATGCTCATTACTTGAGTAGTCCCTCGAGTAAATTTATCAAAAATAAGCTAGAGAGTAAGTCAACATGGTCTGACAATAATATACCTTGCTTACTCGAGTAATCCATCAAGTAAGTGCCTCTTTTTCTTCTTATTATTCGAGTGGTCCCTCAAGTAATGGTTCAAATAACTTTGGAGATTACTCGAGTGAACCCTTCGAGTAATTGCATGAAAATCTCAGCTGAGCTCTATTAGACTTTACCTGATTACTCGAGTGGTCACTCGAGTACTGCTTCAAATAACTTTGGAGATTACTCGAGTGATCCCTTTGAGTAATGACCTCCAATTCTTGGCCGAGAGTTACTGCATGGTTTCTTCTCTAATTACTCAAGTGGTCACTTGAGTAATGTCTCAAATAACTCTATGGATTACTCGAGTGATCCCTTCGAGTAATCCTACTCAATTCTTGACAGAGAGCATACTGGAACAAATTCTCACCCATTACCTGAGTGGTCCATAGAGTAATGAGGTCATTATTCGAGTGCTCACTAGAGTAATGTCTTTAAAAATGTCACAGTATTCCATTTTCTTGTGCTCCGTCTTTCACTTCATCTTCATTACTTGAGTGGTTACTCGAGTAATGCTTTTCCCTGTCACCAAGAATTTAGTTACTTTGTTCAAATCATTTTGTTTAATTATCAAAACTTTTTGTATGATTAATCCAATCTTTGTTATCATCAAAACATATGGGATCTAAGAATAGGGACTAATATTTTAAACAAAATGAAACTTGAGGGATTAAAACCATAGTTTGAAACTTGAAGGATCAAAACCAAAATGAGTGTAAAATTGAGGGACCAAATATTATATTAACCCTAATAAGTACAGCAAGGACCCATACTTGTAATAATCAAGGAAACTATAATGACATATAATTTAAAAGGGAAAAATTATAATGGTTAATTGAAAATGAAGTGAAATTATAGAGAATTGTATGTTATTTTTTTTTCCAATTTTAATAAGATTTTCCAAGAAAATAAATATTTTATTTATGTCTTTAGATCAATTTTTCACTTAAAATAATGATATTTTTATTTATACATGGAAAGTTTTTAAAAAAACAAATTGAAGCCCAACCATTTCATTTGTAACATGTTTTCCAATTTCCTTTTCCCTCCACCTCCGTATGTTTAGAAAGACCAATTCTAGAAGATTGTTATTCAAAATAATTTATCTTGCAAAAGTGATAAAATTCTTTTCATCCAGGTCATATTTTCGGGAAGATATATTCTATCACTCATCATAGTTATTTCTGATTTTTAATCAAATCCCTATAGTTTTTTCTATTTATTGAGTCTTCACATTTTTATAATTATTTGCATTAGTCTATGTACTTATAATTAGTCTCTATACCCATAATATGTTAATCAGGATTGTTATAAATAATGCTAAATTATACAAAACCTCTCTGAACTTTGGGTCAGTTGCATATAATCCCCTGATATTTTAAAATTTAAATTTGACCCATTGACTTTTATTTTTAACTATTACACCCCTGCCCTACTATTTAGGCATTCCTCTTGTTTACAAATGAGCAACCAAAGATACTTGTCGGGAAGTGGTAGATAAAGTACAACAAAGGTTAGCTAATTGGAACGCTAGCACACTTTCTATGGCAGGGAGGCATACTTTGATTTCTTCTATTACAGTTGCTATTCAAAATTACACTGTGCAAATGACATCCACTACAAAAAAAATGACTTTCAGTTTGTCGCCGCTGAAAAGTCTAAAAGTCACTGTTGAAGGTTTTCAACCACAACAAAAAGTCGTCGCCAAGTCATTGTTGTTACAACTGTGGCTGAAAGTTTTAGTGGCAACAATTTTTGTTGCTGCTAAAAGTATACTTTCAGTGGCGACTTTTGCCGCCGCTAAAGGTGACTTTCAACAGTGACATTTGTGTTGCAGCTAAAACTATACTTTGAAAGTGTCAGTTTTTTAAAAAAAAAATTACACCGGCGGTCAACAGCCACTCGTAGCCAGCTGTCCACATCATCACCAGGGGCCACATGTCACCTTATCCCTCGCCACCTCACAGCACACCATGTTTCGCCACCTCATTGCACCACATTTGTGTGAAAATTAAGTCATTTATGGTCCTTCCAAGGTTTGAACCCAATACCACCTCTTTTTGTGTCCATGCCTTTTGCCACTAATCTAGAAAGAACATGCTGATTATTATTGCAAAATAATATATGTGTTTAATATATATATATATATATATATATATAACACAAGCACAAATAAATATATATTATGAAATATTACTTGCATTATTAAATATTACATTTGTTTTTTATTTTAAATATTATATCTATATATTATTTATAATATATTAATATATGTAACAAATATATTTATATATAATATTTGTAAATATAAAGATATATTGATGGGAGTGTGGGGAAATATAAATCTTGAAGAACCTAACAGACGATAGGTCGCGTTATTCACTAAACAACCTTTAGTAAATTGTGATTAATTTTAGGAGGTAAATAAAGTCTATTAACCAAAGTAAAATAGTACTTGTAAAATCGTATTCTCTAAACATAACTTAGTTTTGCTTCTACATTTAAAATTTTAGACTTTACCTAACAACCCCTTATCTCATATCTATTTACCCTTTGAATGAGC